>LJZU01000218.1:0-96522 GCA_001513805.1 Davidsoniella virescens | reverse complement strand
GGGGGGGGGGGCAAACGACAAGAACAAGAACAAGCGCATAACCGTTGTCCGTTATGAATGCGCGCAAGGTAGAAGATAACAGATGCGAACTTACCAGAAGTAGCATCAGCCGACGCAGATACGACAAAGGCCAGGCCAACGGCCAGAATGTCTAGAAGCTTGGTCATGATAAGGCAGCCGCTGAATTTGATGTGTGAGTCTCAGTATCAAAACAGGGAAAAAAAACCTCATGAACGGGACAGCGAGGTCGAAATTGCTAAGCTCAATATGTATTCGGCCACCTACTCCAAAGTTCAACCAACTAGACTCGTTTTGTCACTTGTGGAGCCATTCTAGCGGAAACAATATGGCCCTCAACTTACAAGGTCCGTGCTATCACGTGCCTTAGGGTCTATTGGTTGCTACATGGTTCTATAACCCTAATGTAAACAATAACATCAAGAACTGGCATGTGGTTGACTGCATCAATGCATCACATTTATACTTTTTTTTTAACCAACTATAAAACACCATCATATTTGAACTTACTATATATCCATTTGTCTACATGGCGCGAACTGACACCACGGCCCGATATGGCAAATCAAAGCGGACAAAAGCATTAGTTGTCCTACCCAGTATAGAGCCCCTTGATGTGAAGAGCTTCATTGAGATTGAAGACCTTGTTGGCGCGGTGTCTGTTGAAGATGCAGTCGCAGACCTATCAGAACTAAAGGCGTCAGAGCACCAGTCAAGGCAAAATTCTAGGCTCGAATGTTCAAAGACCAAGGACTCGCTGCAAGAGTTTCATCATACAAACACAACCATCGACTCGTCAGAGCTCTCGCCCCCAGAAAACTCATCGCTTCAGACTAGCCAAGCGAGCACTAATTCAAGCCTAGGTGCATCAATACATGAGCCAGCAAATGAAATCATTGATTCACCTATAGAAGATCTAGCAAATGACCTTGCTGAGGTACATATAGAAGAAGGCGAGGTTAGCATCCTCAGCACGATCGATAACACTGAGCTACGAGTGATAGGATGGGCCGATGTTTTTCTCCAAGAAGATAAAATCGAAAAGATTGCCGAAGCTTCGTATGCTGAAGTTTATCGAGTGACGACCGAAGAAGGCGTAAGCATCATCAAAGTCATACGGTTGCAATCACCTATCAAACCGCAGACAACTATGCAGAAGCGTTCAGGCCTAGTGGACGAAGAACCCCACGCAGAACTAGATCTCATGGGCGAACTACGCATATCCGAGTGGCTTGCCGATATCCCAGGATTTGTAGTTTACAAAGAACGATATGTCGTTAAAGGGAAGGCCCCCAAGGCCCTTCTAGATACACACCAAGCCTTCCATAGGAAATGCAAGCGGCAGGATCCCGAAAGACTGCAATTTTATCCATCCCCAAGCCGATATCTCGATGATACCAAATTCCTTGTGATTGAACTTGGCGATGCAGGAACAGCATTGGAAGACTTCAAGCTTACTACAGAAGACCAACTGTGGGATTCCTTCTTGTTGTTAGCTATTGCACTTGCAAGAGCCGAAGAGACGGCACTATTCGAAGTGAGTTGAAAACACGATATAGTAGGTGATTAAACCTGAAAGTTGAAAGCTAAATGATACATAGCATCGAGATCTACACGAAGGAAACCTTTGTCTACGCCAAAAACGGCAGCCCACAGCCCGCAGCCCTCAAAAACAGCATTACAGACTTGGGTTCTCTGGCTTGGATATCACAATTCTTGATTATGGTCTGTCGAGAGCCGAGAATCTAGACTGCGAAGAGGATGATGAGATGGTAGTTGCTTATGACCTGGAGAAAGACCTTAGTCTCTTCACTAGCACGCACGCTGACCAGTGCAAAGTATACCGTCAAATGCGTTCATTCTTATTGAAGGGCGAGCGAGACTGGCTCCCACCAGAGCGACATGATACGCCATACGAAGAAGGAGTAGAAGGGCACATCTGCTGGGACGATTATGCCCCATATACGAATGTTCTATGGCTGGCATATATCTACGAGTACATGACGCTGAATTTCAAGGGAGACAAAAAGCAACTTGCTTCCTTTAAAAAGGCAACAAACGAGCTATGGCAATACCTGGACCCTAATGCTAAAAAAGGAGCACCTGGTTTTGGTAGTGCAGAAGAAGTTGTGCGATTTGCCGTTGAGGCTGGTTGGATCTTACAACAACAGCTTATAGGCTCCGATAGCACCGTAGTCGGCGAAGATGAGATTGGCATAGTAGATGGGATAGGGGATGATGTCACAGAGAAACAGGAGGAGCAGGTAAAGAATTGTCTTGCTAAATCTAAATCGTCTGTGATAGCATCAAATCCCGACAATACGGATACCAACGCCATCGAAGAGGTATCAACACGCAAAAGCCAACGAAAGAGAAGAGCAAAGGCTTAGTATAGAAAGAAGGGCATGTTTTATGCCATTTGTGATATCAATAATTTAGATTTAACTATGAGCCGATAGATCGATAGATAAGTTGCCACCCGTCTTTCTCAATGTGAACGTCTCTGTCAAATATATGTAGTTGGACTATTGGTATGAAAGGGATTTGTCTTTGTTTGTATTAGTTATACATAGTAGTCAACATTGAAAGACATGGGGAATATCAATTGTATTAGTCAGTACTGTAGATGCAAAGTGAAGCCCTTCTCCAAGTATCTGGAGGTGTCTTAATTTTAATATTGTGCACGTATTCGAGTGCTCAATGTAATTAGCACTTATTAGCGCATGAATATATCATATCGAACTGCCTAATATTAGGGCGGTGATATAAACAGATACAGTGACAGTGACCGATAAAACCGCATCGCGACTTATGCACTAAGAGTTCCCTCATAGAATGTTCGATAACGGCGTTTCTCCAATGATTGATGGAAAAGAAATTAAAACGCTAAGAAGTTAATAAAATAAGCGGCAGATAGGCTCTGTACGTAATAGTAGGCTCGTTTTTCTCTGTGCCGCACTTCTGCACATTTTGAATTCAAATGGGAGGGACGTCCAAGTAACTTATTTGTGCGTAGACTGGCAGATAGTTGAAGCTAAAAGGAGTTCGCCAAATAACAGGGGGTGTACCTGCAGAAGCAGTGTGATTTGCGTGCCGGCACAGGTACTATTCCACTGAACGATTCCCTGTAATTGGGGATCATAGTGAGAATGACAACAAAAAGCCGACCGATGCCATGGCTAAAGGCAACCTTATTCAGGCTAGCCTGGTAGTGGTGCTCTACAACCGAGGCAAAAAGCCACACAGGCGCCGTCATAATGAGTGAGAGAGAAATGCTTCCTTTTCTTTTTGATTTTTCTTCCATTTTTCTTTCCCCTGCTACAATTATAATAAAACGACCGAGCAGGTGCCCAATCCCAGTGTGTAAATTTGCTACAGCTCACCGCTATAATTTACCATATCCAGAGTGCAATTCAGATTCAATTTTTGCCGATGCAATTGGGGTCGTCGCAACTGGTATAGTTTGCATCTTTGTTCCGAGCTACTATTCCTCTGTTTTTCTTACGGCTTTTGTTTTGTTTATTGAATTCTCCAGCCACTTTGTGCGTTGCTGTACGCTAGAATTCCGCTCTAATTACAATCGCTGAAACGAACCATACCTTCACATCTGCCGCCAAAAAATACGCTCTAGCATTGTTGACATTGGAGGCCACCAGCCCCTTCAATAACAACCCATTTTTCACGATCTCAACAACAAGAGCTACACATAGCAATCAAACCGAGAATACCACGTCCATATTGATATTAACCAACGAATAACACATCGTTTGACGATGTCGATGGATAGCTCTTTCTCAGCGGCCACTGTCAGTCCGGCTCATGATGGTGGTTTCGCCGCGTCCATCACGCCTTTATCGAACGCCAACCATGCGCGCCGTCCTTCTCACATCTCCAAGTCCTATCGCCAGGCCTCGACATTATTCCTAACGCGTCGGTTTACAGAAGCTCTCACTACTGTCCTGCCGCTAGTAACGCCTAAAACACACATCGAGACCGGCACTATCATCGAAGCACCTCCTGTGGCGAGAGCATCAAAGTCTACTAGAGTCAAAGTATGGAGTCTCTACCTCACAGTCTTGAATGCTATCGTGGAGCTTGAGCCCCAGGAGGGCAAAGAGAGTATCGGCACCCAGGACTACCGCACTATCTGCGCTAAAGTTAGAGAAGGCGAGATCTGGGAGGAGGTTGTTCAAAACGGCTACCACGGCATGGAAGGTGATGTCGATGCCGAGGTTGTTATTAATCTGTAAGGAAAGCTTCTTTTGAAAACTACGAAACTACCAAGTCTAACACATGGTTTAGTGCGACACTATTACTTGCACATTCTCCGACACAGCACCTTAACCAAAGGCGCCTCGAGGCTTACCTCACATGCTTCAACTCCCCGGTCACACTTGCCCGCCGGCTCGATAACGTCATGCAGTCGCCCAAACCACAGCATCGATTCAAGTCTCCCGTACGAGGAGGAGGCACCGATACACCCCGGGATCTTAGTGCCCGGATCAAGATCCTCGAACTGTACACTCTCCACGTGCTTCTACGAAACGAACAATGGGAGCAATCTCGCGCTTTCATATTCAATAGTCCCCTACTGGACGAGGAACGCAGAGAAGCATTCTTACAGGCTCTACAGAGTCTCTGCGACGAACAAAACGAGGCCAAGGTGCGCTATTCCCAGGAAAAGCAGATGCGTGAAGAGGCACAACGGCGCGATGCTGATGAAGCTAAGCGCCAACGAGAAGAAAATGAGATGCGGGAGCGCCAGAGAATCGAAGAGGAGCGAGCACGACGAGAAGAGAAGACTCCAAGTATGACTGGATCAAGCAGAAGTTCAACCAAGGGCTCATCATCGAGCAGAGGCACATCTTCCCAAGACCGCAGATCACCAGCAGGGTCAACATCTCGAAACCCTGGTGGTAATGGTCAGGACAAGAACGGAAAGCATTTACCTATCTCGATCACTGGCAAAGCTAGCCTTATCATGGCGCAGCTCAAGGGCGTGATTGATAACTGGAGTCGTTCCTTGAATATCAACGTCACCATATTGCTGCAAGTACTCGCCTTCATCATCGGCATGTTGCTGATGCTGGCTAAACAAGATGTTCGTGAGAAGGTCAAGCACATTGTTGCTGCGGGCTGGGCAAAGATAAAGCAGACAGCATCTATGGGAGCTAAAGTCAGCTCTTTGTAGTTGTCTTTCTCATCTTCTATAATACCCTTCTTCCGGCTCTTTTTATCTTTCTATTCTCTTGTATATTATTTGGCGGATCGAGCGAGCTTCTCACATTATTAAGATTGGTTGTAGCTTTCTTATCGAATCTTCTTTATATAGAGCTCTATCCTTATTCCGATCTCTCTTATATCTATTTACAAGCCCGGGCATCAGCACCGGCCTCACTGTTTTGCTCGCCGTCTTACTAGTTTTCTCTGTTTGTCATCTTACATCTTCATTTCTTCTTCAGTCACAACCTTGCTCTCTCTTCCTTTCATATATCTTCATTAATTTCTTCTCTTGATCTACCCATTTCAGAGGAGAAATGACCGCAAGCCATAGTCACCATCAATATCTTCCTGCATGTGTATTGTGGAATATCTAAGGTTTTAACTTATACGCCATCTCACTAGTGTTGCTATTTCTCATCTCAAGCATACTATCTATATCATTTTTATATACCCGTAATTCGCCATGAATAATTATATAAATCAACTCAACATATTTGCTCAGAAAATCAGTACTCATATTGATTTTCTCGTACATGTATTGAACCAATGTGAGCGATATATATCACAGTTGATTGAGTGACATTTCCTTTCATTATGCACGAGACTTTGATGTAGACAAGAAGAAACAGTAAATCGGTAAAATAACACCTCCAACGCCATATGGTTTTGACCTAAGATTCCGGTCACAAGCATTTTACTATACCAAAACCATGAAAATTGGTATAGCTCTCTCCTCCATCCGCCAGGCCCAGACCCGGGCCTCGCCGGTGTTAATATGCTTGTGACCGATTTGTTTTCTTTTGATAGAATAACTATTGAGGAAGATGATAGTTAGCACCTGGAGAATACAAAGCGGGATCTGCTTTTCATCAAAGCCATGAACAACCAGAGAGAAAGAGAGAGATGAACCTACATCTGTCCTAGAACTACCTAAGTTTATAATCTTCGGGCACCCATCGCGGTCTTTTTCTAGGCGTGTACACTCGAAGCAATAGAAGGCGTCGGAGATACCCTCACCACCGCAGATAACGCACTTGTTCTGGAAGTTTCCAAAACTGCATTCGTCACAGATACGGACGAGCGTGGTTGGGCGTACATAGGAATCGCAAACGGGGCATTTACCGTCGCATTTCTCGCAGACACGACCGATTGCGATGCCGGGCTGCTTCCGGCACATTACTAGATCGCTTTAAAAAAGGAGAGAGTGTGTGAATGTTAGAAATTGAAGTGCTCTTTAACATTGCGCTTGTGAGGTGTTCGCGCTAGATGTATATGATGATGGCTTGAAATGTATAGTGATAAGCTATAGGTTATTGATTTGACTTACGGGTGATGGCGAGACATGGTTGCAGTAGACAAAGCAGAAGCTCTGCTTGTGATCTAAACAGCCAAGTGAAGTTGTCGTGAAAACGATGTGTTGAGAACCACACAGGGAGGTTCGTGTGTAAGTTTCCAGAAATGCTTCAACTTTTTTTTTAGGTGAATTTCTCAGCCTTGTTCCATACGTCAGTTTTGACTTGCAAAGTGTGATATGCGCTAGATTTTCGGCTAATTAATAGCTTTCCTGCTAACCTAGGTTCAAGCTTTTGAGCTTCAGTAGGAAAGTAAGTACAACGCTGAGAAAAATGAAGAACACAAAAAGTGCATGAAAAATGATCTTGGAGTAATATACTTAGTCATGGATATATCACTGTGAAATATATATATATGTAATAGAACCATATTTTCCATACATGACTTTCTTCCATTCTCGTTACCCATTATTCAACACGGCAACTTGCGCTTCATCTAGCTTAGCTTGTTTACAACTATATAAGTGGGTTACACGAAGTGGAATGTATCAACTTTGTGATCGTAGCCTCGCGAACTTTTTTTTTTTCAATAGCCATTTAGCAAGGTCAATCACTATTGCAATATCATTTCTTCCACTATCCATCAAATTCTCCATTTGCGCACCATTTATGCGCCCTAAAACTAGTCATCTCTCACACAAACTAAAATAAGAGATTGCCCGATTTCTGTATAGTGCCTATCGCATACCTATTTACACAATAGTGCTAGACACGCGCCATTGCTCAACACGCCGATGTGTATAACTTATTCTCAATATCACGACGTAAAATCGATAAGCCAGAATCTGAAAAAGAGAAATTCATAAGTAAGGTTAGAAACAGCATGGATCAAGACGATGAACGAACCGTGGCAATCGAGCCATCTTTAGCTACGTCAACACTGAAGCGCAAAGCCTCCGAAGAACCCGGATTGCCCTATGATGATACTCCGAAGAAGGCGCGACTTCGTTCTCGGTCTCGCTCACCGTCTTGTAAGAGCACCCGCTCCCGATCGATCTTGCGCAATAACGCCCGTGGCCGTTCACGCACCCGCTCATATACCCGATCCCCGTCTCGATCTCGGTCCCGCTCATATTCGCGTTCACGATCTAGATCTCGTCGTCGTGATGATTCGCGATCACGCTCGCGCTCTCCCGTGCAACCACGGCCAGTTGTCACCGAGAAAGTGCGCCAAGAAGAACAGCGTCGTGGAAAGCGCCTATTTGGCGGTCTACTAAGCACATTGAACAAGAGTCAGGGTGGCCAACGCAATGATCAAGCAACGAAGCGGCGACAGGAGATTGAGCAGCGTCAACAAGTCAAGCTGAAGCAGCAAAAAGTCGAAGGGGATAAAATGCGTGCCGAGCGTGGACGAAAGCTCAAGAAGGATCGCATACGTGAGCAAATCGTGTTCGAAGAAGAAGTGGTGAGCAGATATGATATCAAACTTGATTTTACAGGTGCAATTCTAACGTGAATACTTTCAACAGATGATTGTGCGGCATGAAAATATGCGCATGCAAGCACGCTGCCTCAAGACCAAAACAAAGCCTTACCTAGTATGTCAAACTTCTGACTACCACTAAAACAAACTTTTGCAGCAATGATACTAACAAACCACCTTCCTTCATTAGCTCTATCGACCTTGGAAACTTACAAAAGCACAAGAACGTGAGCTTGACGCACAAGCTGATGACGTGGAAGATAGAATAGACCGAGAACTCGCAGCTTTCCACCGACGAAGAACCGATTCTCTACACAAACACGGTAATCCTGTGCGACAAGTGCAGGTTCGACCAAGCTCTAGAGGCTCGCGAGATGGAAGCAGAAGTCGCAGTTATAGCAGCGATGGGCGAGGCTCAAGTCGGAATCGGAGTCGAAGCCGGAGCCGCAGTCGCGACAGTCGAAGGAACCGATCCAAAGGCACAGAAATGCGTGACCGGCATTCAAGCGTCGATTCCACCGGCTCAGCAGACACAGACAATGACGCCCCTTCCAATGGCAAAAGAGGCCGCTTTTCGAAAGAGGATAGAGTGGCTGGGGATATCCTGGAGCCACCGGTGTCTGTTCACCATTCAAACGTTGACATAGGCAGCAATAATGAGGAGAATGCGCCAGACAAGGTAAATGGCCCGGGAAAAAGTGGGGCAGGCTTGGATCTAGATCAAGATCAAGACCAGTCGATGCAAAACACAGGGCAAGATAGCCATCAGGCGGTGCCTCCAAAAGCGGCTGGGGATGAAGTTGTAAACAATGGCATGGGCAAAGACAAAGCCTCGGAGAAAGATGCGGGGCACGAGAGCCATACGTTGAGAAGCGCGGGCGCATTAGGCACGGAAGTTGCAGGTACCAAAGAGACTGCTACAGATGCAGCTGTTGAGACGTCTGAGACGGCCAAAGCTGATATTACTGCAACTATGGACGGAGCAGACGCCACCCAAAACAAGCAAAGTTTAGATAGTCACCATGACGAATCAGGCGATGTAGTGCTAGAAGCCGACGAGGACACGCTGATTTATTAGGTGCTGACATCCTTGAAGAGTACAACAGCACGAACTACACAAGTAAAGTAGAACCCATACAGCTCCAAAATAACATGTCGGTGGCTGCAGCAGATAAAACGGTCACCGATTTTTTGAAGTTTTAGTTCATAAATAAACAGATGGTAGTATCATAGGAACTATATGCTCTAACATGGAACGGAGAAAATCCCACGAAGATGACCAAAGACTGCTGCGTGCATTTCTCTCAATATGATATTTGCATTATCGATTTGGCCTACATCACACACCACCAGAAACATAAGCCTCATATCTTGCGTCAACACTAAAGCTTTGTTATTATGCCTCAGTTCTGAAGAAAAAATATAGATAGGCGATTAAAGAAACGTCAGTTCGATCCTAATTGGGAAAATGGATTTTCCATTTTCCATTTTCCCAATTAGGATCGAGGAAACCCTGTAGGTGAAATGTTGATTTGACTGCGGTTCACCTTTATGGGATCAAGCCGAGGTTTATTTTTCTTTGTTATTATGTAGTTTTTTTTTCTTGTACGATGTCTAATGTTTCGTTTAAAGCGGACTTCGGAGGCACGGACGGAGCTCAGAATTAGAATATTGCTAGTCAACAAAGTTTTATTTTCTTCACTCCAATACAAATCTCATCATTCAATAACTCCAACTCGGAAGTAGTAGCTATATCTAGGGGGATTATTGATTGGTTGCTTGGTGGCCCTAGCTTGTAGTTGCAAAAGATGCTCCGATGATGACAGAAAAATATAAATATGAAGGGTTGCCTCATATTCTCTCCATCACTTCACTAGCTTGAAGGGGTTGAATTCCTACATATATATTTCCATCCACCAACTTTGCTTTTTTTTTTTTTTCCTTCTTTTCTACTCATATATAAATAGCTCGATATATTTCCATGGCTACTGCCTCTTCTGCCATTCCGGGCTTGCCCGATGCCGTCTACAAGACTACCACCGTCAACGGCAACACTTACCGATACATTTTTGCGGCTCCCAAGACCACCGCTCCTCTCGAGACCGTCCTGCTATGCCATGGCTTCCCTGATCTCGCCGTCGGTTGGCGCCACCAGATCCTACATCTCGTCTCTCTAGGCCTGCGTGTCATCGTTCCTGACCAGCTAGGCTATGGCGGTACCGATGCGCCCGTCGACATTGAAAAGTACGCTTTCAAGAACGTTGCTGATGACCTAGCTGCCCTTGTACGACTAGAAGTCGGCTCCGATACGGCGCAGATTCTCCTGGGTGGTCACGATTGGGGTGGCTTGGTGGCCTGGCGTCTGGCCGAGTGGCACCCGGAACTAATCAAGGGTGTCTTTGCCGTGTGCACGCCCTACGTGACTCCCGCTGAAGTCTTTAATGATATCGACGTAATCGTCAAAAGTGGCAAGGCGCCGTCGTTTGGTTACCAGATCCAATTTTGCAATGGCGAGATTGAAAAAGTGGCAAACGACCGCGATAGCATCCGTGCCTTCCTGTCTGTCTTGTTCGGTGCCCGCCGCACTTCTACCGATACTTACCTATTCTCCCCAGTGACTGGCGTGGATCTAGAGCACCTCCACGAGGCCAAGGATAGCCAGTTGGTGTCTAAAGAGGACCTAGATTACCATGCTGACCAACAGGTCAGGAACGGCCTCACTGGCCCGCTTAACTGGTACCGTACGCGGCGGTTCAACTTTGATCATGAACGGGCTCTACCGCGGGATCATATATTCAAGATTCCGGCTCTCTTCATACAAGCCATGAACGACGTCGCTATTCGTCCGGAGATGGCTAAGGGTATGGACAAGCACTTCACCAACCTAACGTGGAAGGAAGTACAGTCTGGTCACTGGGCTTTGATAGAGGTTGCCGACGAGGTCAACTCTTCGATCGAGAAGTGGCTCAAGGACCAAAAGTTCATCGGCCCCGAGCCTTCTGTGCACATATAGATGATCACGATGCGAATCTACAGGAATAGTAGAGTGAGAGAGGGAGGTGGCGTTATTGTATGGTTACGCAGCCAAGGCTCTGGAGCCGTTGATGCGTGGTTTAGATTAACGCAACAATAGAACAAATCACAAAGATGATTCACTTTTTTTTCCTGAGCTAGATACGAAACGAAACGTCACCCACCATGTATAGCATTTGCCATAAAAGTGTTAGTCTTTATGTACATGAAGAGTCTGTTTGACGCAACTAGATCATTTGGCATACTTTGTGTATTATTGAATAGTATGTCTTCTTGTAGGCACAGTGATGTTTTATATTTAGCGTTTTGCTTACCCGTATTTGTTTCAGATTCATAAAGATCAACTTCCTGGCGGGCTGTCTGTTAATGTTTGAGGCTCGATACGAGAGAAATTGAATGACACATCGCTACAAGTCTGCGATTTGTACATGAGCATTCTTTTTGTGCCTGGCAGCTGAGACCTATAGTGTGTATGTATTTATTGAAACTTTGCCGCTTGTTCCGGACTTTTGATTGGTTTGCAAAGGTGAGATTGTTATATATCCTACATGACGATTCAAGAACATCAGGTTGATAACATGATGCATGTACATATATCTTATTACAGTTAAATCTGAAGTTTAGTCACCAAGCGTTGATTGACAAAGACTGATAGCGTCATATGAGTAAGCAAACGATACAGTTGGCTCCAACATATATTGACTATTTCTGAAACAAGAAATATGTACACGCTGTGAAATTTACATGATGAAGCATATGGAAAGTAGAACCACAAACCCTAATTCAAGAGTTTGCGTGAACTATGGCCATGGCGTTTTCTTGATTCTCGTCACAATTACTATTTTGGTTGCCTCTTTACATCATATCACATATCATATAGATTAACTAGGTTTTTTTTTTTTTACTTTCCACTTTTCCCTTTCACATTACTTTTTGGCATCGCGTGGCATGGCTTGGCATAAATATCATTTCTACATGCAGATATAACTATATACTTAAAGAGAATAAGAGTACGTGTATCTGTATATACCTACGTAAAGTACTTTGCCTTGACCGAGACTAGGAACGAGGGATATCGAGATAGACTAACAACTCCTTTGATAGAGAGTATCTTACATTGGCTCAAGATGATCGGTATATATAGCTATAGTTTAATCTTATCTTTTTGCTTAGTCTGCCTGGATAATCAAGTGCTTTGTCACCGGAAAAAAGCACAACATATATTCTATATACGTGAAGGGGTAGCTAGAATATCGGGCTCATTGAATGAGATCGTCAATATAGCCGAGCTATGTATGTCATATCAGAGCTGTAGTGGCTGTGGGCTATATAATACTGACCCTAAACCAGCTTGATGGAGGAAGAGAACATCATATGATAAAGGGTATGAGGATGTTCTTGATAGAAAGTATTGAGATAATTATCCCAACAGGGAGTAGACCATGGGAAGAGTTGAGATCATGAGTGTCAGTTGAAGCAATATCTATGACGACAATGGCAATGGTAACAATAATAGCATTAGAGGCTATGATATGTTGAAATACCAAAGCTTATGCTCAGATCATTCAGACGATACCTGGAACAAGCTGTCCTATGCGGAGACTGTCCTTGGACTGATATAGTATTATATATAGGTTAGTGTTATCTCTTTACATGTATGTACATTATTCCTCAAGAAAATAGTTAGTGATAGGCAAAAAAATTGTTGGCTATGCAAGTGACTATATTAGAGGTATAGGGCGGTTAGATGAGAGTGGTAGAGCAAGATATTAAGAATGATACGGCGTGACAGACTTTGATGCGCATATATTATAGTTATATCTGATTGTATCTTCTGACTTGGTGATGAAATGAAAACACATCTTGATTTTCTATCATTTAGCTTTCGACTATATGTATGTATGCCTTGGGGGATTAAAGGCGGCCTGTTCAACTTTGGCAATTCTCAAAGGAGAGTAGCTTTGTTTTCTAGAAATAGATCCAGATCCATCCCAAGCTTAGAAACCGAGCAAGGCTGCAAAAGATACGGCTACTTTCTACAGGCTGAAGGGGGGCGCAAGCCTGATAGCCTAGCTTAATGATGCCTAGATGCGAAGAAAACTAAGGACACTTAAAAACCTAGGAGACGCTTTAACGTATATAAAGTGGTAACCATTTGTGTTTTTTTAAAGCCATGCAGATACAACTTAGTTACTAAGTGGTAGGAAGTAGATACATAGTTTCATAATAGGCCGACAAAAGTCTCCGATTGATGATGAAAGCCGGGCGTTTGAAATTTGCTTTAATGTTGTCAAGTATGTAGTAGGTACATGTACATACTGACATTTACATGGTTGAAGGAACACTGAGCAACAAGTTAGTAGTCACTTCTAGAATAAACCTATCTATATGTACGTATATGATTCTGAAAAGCGTCGTACTGCCAAGTAATAATCAGAAGCTAAATCATGCTAGATCGAGATGGGTGCTTTTTGGTCACGCCAGATATCATTACGTATTACAGGATTTTTGGGAGGGATTAGACCTTGAAGCTAATCAGGGCAGCCAGATTAACACAATACAAGAGAATGCATGACATCTATATAAGAAAGATTGTATGTATCTGTATGTATGTATGTATGTACATATAAAGGAGCTCGGTAAAAGGAGTTTGGCGATGACGATGGCAGAATGGCAAGGCAAAACTTAGCGCATGAATAAAGTATTATATGCATTGTATGGGAGAAAGAGAGGGTCTTTTTTTCTCTTCAGTAGGCCCTCGTCTGGCCTTGCATATGCACAGCGGTGATCCAATGATCGATTAGGCGGTGGTAAAATTCTAGTTTAGCTGATAGCTGCACTATGCTGTACTTTTTGTGGTTATGGTTCCTGAACCGAGGAGGTCTAGACACAGGCCAAGCCGGTAGCACTATCTGGGCATTATGATATAACGACAGCTAAAAAGATAGATTGGCTATAGCGACTTCATTCAATAATAGCAGGACTGAGATTGGAAGACGTTAGCCCCCTTCAATGTTTTTGTATGGAGACAAGACAGGAAGGGAGAGAAAGGACAAAAGGAAAAAAAGAAAAAAAGGAGGGGAGGCTGTGCTGCGGCAGGTTGGTGATGGATGAGCCCATTTTACTTTGTTTTCTGGAGGAGGACCCTCTGTAATTTGATCATGCAGAATCCACAGTTAGACGCGGCCACTAGATTAAGGCAATGGGTAGTAAGAGCTAGGCTAGTTAGCGCCATGCCTTTAGTTGCACATTCGCAAGCAAGCTCATACGTTTACTCGTTGCGGCTATCCAAAGTCTACTAGAAATAAAATGAATGTCAGTACATATGAAACTAGAAGCGGTCTGTCCCATGCTGCCCTGCATGTAAAGTATTGATCATCTTTGCAGAGGGGAAAACTTCTGCAGCATCAACCAACGAGAGTGGAAACACAGAGAGAGAGCGACAGTCCCCTGCAAATAGCCTCTGCGCATCAACTTCACTTACTTCCTGGTTCCTGACAACCGTCTTCCTCATGGACCAAGCTCTTAGTTAGACCAAAGAGCGCAATGCAGACATTGCTGCCAGTCGTAGTTTACTGATGCGTCTGTTTCAATCTCTATCCATCACGCAGTAGAGCTTGTCTAGGGAGGACCAATGTGTAAAATAAAGTACATAGCTGGTAGTACTTGGCTTTGTTGGAAAAAATAGGTTCTGGTCAAAGAAAGACATGCAGTCTGACAAAGACATCAGTTGTATTCAGGATCATATTGATTGACTCTCTGCCGCCATCTTCCGTGCCGCTGTTATACTGAGAGTCTATAGATTCTACAGCACTTATTCTAACTATAGTAGCCTTTCTCCAGAGGCACCCAATTCCACTATTTTCCACACCCTCCAAACCTGTAGAAGAACTGTACATGTATAGTGTACAGTACATACAAAAGTAACACACTTAGCAAAACCAGAGACACATGAACACCTCACCTCGACTTTGGCTCATGGTCTCCAAACTTTTAGTTTTTTTTTATCAATCAATTGCGCCTGAATTCAAGCTCTAAAATCAGATCCAATCGCTGTCGCTGTCGCAGTCTACAGTTGAATCTATTTTCGATATTTCACAACCTACTACCCATCTCTATTTTATTTTATTTTTTCTTCTTTTTTCTTGTCGTACACCGCTGGCCGATTATCCCCTCGAACACAATTCAACACTAAGAAAAGTGAGAGAAAGCGACGTCCTGTTCCTTGTTTGTACGCTACGCTACGCACCGCAACGAATCCTTCTTCTCTTTTGCTACATACCTACCTACTATTATACAGCTTATTTGTATTGTTGTTCCAGTAAGCTAAGCTAGGAACTTTTCCATCGCCAAACCAAAATACGAGCCACACACTGCCCCCTCCATTATTGTGCACTCTAGCCTTCTCGCTTGCTATTCTCTGCCATTCACGACATATCGTAGAACACACTCACATTAATTGCACCAAACGACTCCTACTCATTCACAGGGACAACCCCCCCCCCCCAAGACATATAGACAGACAGACAGACACCAATCCATATTTTCTCTACCGCTGCTCCTCGTGCATTGGTAGTAGTTGCTGCAGCCCGTTCGTCCTGCTGTCAACTCTCCTACTAGCATCTTTCGTTTTTCTCATTTCTATCGAGACATCGACTCCTCGTATCTTCGCTACACGAGACCTCTCGCTAGAACCACACACTCTCTCAGCTGCCTTTCCCTAGTAGCCTTTTCTCCTCTATAGGCCCTTTTGTGCAGCTGATAGCAGCAGAAATATCTTCATATACCCTCCACCCCCCTTCATGGCTGGGAGACCTCCTGGCGGCCCGCCTGGCGGACCCAACAGTAATCAAGATCTCCTGCTTGATCTAGACAATGAGCAACAGCCGTATGGCAACGCTCAACGATCACTCATGAACGACGACAATCTGATGCAATCGTACAACGCAAGCCACAACATGTCACCGCAGCAGCAGCAACAGCAACATGGCCAGCCGCTGCCGCCTCAAATCCAAATCCACGGCCAGCAGGACCGGCCCTCAGAGTCTTACGACGACTTTGTCGGTGGCAGACCACCCCAGTATGCCTCATCTAACATGAGCCCCTCGAATCTTCCTGCGCCATCACCATCGCCTGGAAACCCCTATTATAATCGCGAACGAGCTACCTCCAACGGCGGTCTCAGCGACTATCATCCCTACGCCGACGACGACGCTAATTCTGTATACCGCACCGAGACCGGCTCATACTATCAGAACGACATGAACGACCCGCGGAACACCGCCCACAACCGCAATAGCGTGCTCACGCTGGGTGGCGGCTTGGTCGGCAAGATGAAGAACGCCTTCGGCATGGGACAGGGCTACTCTGAGATGGACCTGCCACTCACCACACCGCGCGGCCCCAACGAGGCAGGCAGAGCCGCGCCAGAACCCAAGAAGAAGAAGTTCGACCTGGGCAACTTCAGATTCGGCTTCGGAAAGGCCAAGGTTGATCCGGCTACCCTGGGCCCCCGTATCATTCACATCAACAATCCACCAGCAAATAGCCAGCAAAAGTTTGTTGACAACCATGTGTCGACTGCCAAGTACAATGTCGCAACTTTCCTCCCCAAGTTCTTCTACGAGCAGTTTTCGAAATTCGCCAACGTCTTTTTCTTGTTCACTGCTATTCTGCAGCAGATTCCCAACCTATCGCCCACCAACAAGTACACCACTATTGCGCCTCTAACCGTGGTCCTGATCGTCTCCGGTGTCAAGGAATTCATCGAGGATTACCGCCGAAAGGCTGCCGACAATGCGCTCAACAACTCCAAGGCTCGTGTTCTCAAGGGCTCCGAATTCGTCGATTCCAAGTGGGTTGATGTGGCTGTTGGTGATATCGTTCGCGTTCAGTCCGAAGAGTCCTTCCCTGCCGACATTGTGCTTTTAGCTTCTTCCGAACCCGAGGGTCTGTGCTATATCGAGACAGCCAATCTAGACGGAGAGACCAACCTTAAAATCAAGCAGGCCTTGCCTGAAACTTCAACCATAGTCAGCCCCCACGAAGTCTCACGCCTCGGCGGTCGGATCAAGTCCGAGCAGCCTAACAGCAGTCTGTACACCTACGAAGCCACAGTCACCATGCAACAAGGCGGTAGTGAAAAGGAGCTTTCACTGAACCCCGAACAGCTATTGCTAAGAGGTGCCACCCTGAGAAACACGCCTTGGATTCACGGTGTCGTCGTGTTTACTGGCCACGAGACCAAGCTGATGAGAAATGCCACTGCCGCCCCCATCAAGCGTACCAAGGTTGAGAGACAGCTGAACGTTCTCGTTCTCGTGCTTATCGGCATGCTTCTGGCTCTCAGCATTATTTCTACTGCCGGTGAGCTAGTTGAGCGCAAGATCCTAGGTAATGGTCTGAGCTATCTTGAGCAATCAGATCTCAACACTGTTGGAAAGGTTATCGAGGCTATCTTTAAGGATCTCGTCACCTATTGGGTTCTGTTCTCAGCTTTGGTTCCAATCTCTCTGTTCGTCACTGTCGAAATGGTCAAGCTTTACCAGGGATCTCTGATCAACGACGACTTGGACATGTACTACGAGAAAACCGATACTGCTGCCAACTGCCGCACTTCTAGTTTGGTCGAAGAACTGGGAATGGTTGAATTTGTTTTCTCTGACAAGACTGGCACTCTGACTTGCAATATGATGGAGTTCAGACAGTGCACTATTGCCGGGATTCAATATGCTGATGAGGTCCCTGAGGACAGACGTGCTACCATCGAAGACGGACTCGAGGTCGGCATCCATGATTTCAAGCAGCTTCGTGAAAACGGTCAGACCCACAAGAGCGCTCTTGCTATCAACCAGTTTCTATCACTACTGGCCACGTGCCACACAGTTATCCCTGAACGTGATGAGGAGGACAATATCAAGTACCAGGCTGCCTCTCCCGATGAGGGTGCTTTAGTCCAGGGAGCTCTTGATCTCGGTTACCGGTTCGTAGCCCGTAAACCCAAGGCTGTCATCATCGAGGCACATGGTGTTGAACAGCAGTACGAGCTTCTCGCTGTCTGCGAGTTCAACTCTACGCGTAAGCGCATGTCTACGATCTACCGCTGCCCCGATGGTAAAATTCGGTTATACTGCAAGGGTGCTGACACTGTGATTCTTGAGCGCCTTAACAACGATAACCCCCATGTCGAAACTACCCTACGCCACCTGGAAGAATACGCTACTGAAGGTCTACGGACGCTATGTTTGGCCGTCCGTGAGGTTCCTGATCAGGAATTTGCCGAATGGATGCAGATTTTTGACACTGCTTCAACTACTGTTGGCGGTAACCGTGCTGATGAACTGGACAAGGCTGCTGAGATTATTGAGAAGGACCTCTATCTTCTCGGTGCCACCGCTATCGAGGATAAGCTACAAGATGGCGTTCCAGAGACTATCCACACTCTTCAGGAGGCTGGCATCAAAGTCTGGGTTTTGACTGGAGATCGTCAAGAGACTGCCATCAACATTGGTATGAGTTGCAAGCTGCTCAGTGAAGACATGATGCTTCTCATTGTCAATGAAGAATCCGCCGAAGCCACCCGCGACAACCTCGAAAAGAAACTCCATGCGATCCGCACACAAGGAGATGGGAATATCGAAAGCGAGACTCTAGCTCTGATCATCGACGGAAAGTCTCTGACATATGCCTTGGAGCAAGATCTCGAGAAGATGTTCCTGGACCTAGCCATCATCTGTAAAGCTGTTGTTTGCTGCCGTGTGTCCCCGCTACAGAAGGCCCTTGTTGTTAAGCTCGTGAAACGCTACCAGAAGGAAGCGATTCTGCTCGCTATTGGCGACGGTGCCAACGATGTCTCTATGATTCAAGCTGCTCACATCGGTGTCGGTATCAGTGGTATGGAAGGTCTACAGGCAGCCCGTAGTGCCGATGTAGCCATTGCTCAGTTCAGATATCTCAAGAAGCTTCTTTTGGTCCACGGTGCCTGGAGCTACCAACGTGTAGCTAAGACGATTCTCTTCTCATTTTACAAGAACATTGCTCTGTATATGACACAGTTCTGGGTAAGCGTCATTTCACTAGGATTTTCCCTTTTTCTTTCTTTCACTAACAACCGTATCTAGTTCACATTCCGCAACGTCTTCTCCGGCCAAGTCATTTTCGAATCGTGGACGCTCTCTTTCTACAACGTCTTCTTCACCGTTCTGCCACCTCTTGCCATTGGTATCTGCGATCAGTTCATCTCTGCCCGTCTTCTTGATCGTTACCCGCAACTGTACGGCATGGGCCAACGCAACGACGCCTTCAAGATGAAAGTGTTTTATCAGTGGATTGGTAATGCCATCTACCATTCTTTAGTCTTGTACGTCTTTGCCGAGCTGATCTGGAATGGAGATCTCGTCCTAGCCAACGGACATATTGCCGGTCATTGGGTATGGGGTACGGCCCTGTATGGTGCTACTCTTCTCACCGTGCTAGGCAAAGCGGCGCTTATCACATCCAACTGGACCAAGTATCACGTCCTCGCCATTCCCGGCTCCATGGCATTCTGGTTCCTATTCATCGCCGTGTACGGTACTGTGGCGCCCAAGTTGGACATTTCACCCGAATATCATGGTGTTATTCCTGTGCTTTATACAAACCCCGTGTTTTGGCTTCAGATGTTTGGTCTTGCAGGCCTTTGCCTACTACGTGACTTTACCTGGAAGTACTCCAAGCGAATGTATCGTCCACAGGTATACCACCACATCCAAGAGATTCAGAAGTACAACATCCAAGATTATCGGCCTAGGTAAGCAAATTCCTTTTCCCATTTTCAAATCTATGAAGTAATGAAATATATACTAACTAAATATCTACAGAATGGAGCAATTCCAAAAGGCTATCCGCAAGGTCCGACAGGTGCAACGTATGCGTAAGCAGCGTGGCTACGCTTTCAGCCAGGCAGATGAATCACAAACTCGTGTCATTCAGGCCTATGATACTACACAGAACCGTGGACGCTACGGAGAGATGGCTTCGTCTCGTGCGCGGTAGTCACTACAATAGTTCTCTTTCTATATTTTTTCTCTCTTCGAATTACGACTTACCATTGATTTTTTTTCTGATGCTGGTTTTCTTTTCTTCATCTTCTTCTCGCATTCTTTTTTTTTTTTTAGTCTCATCTGAGTATGATCTTTTTGACATAATATATCAAAGAAAGGAATAAGAATCAAGAAAGAGAAAGGACGACTTTGGGATCTCAAGTTAAACTTTATTTATGCATTTATTTCACGGCTAGAAACAAAAAACGAACATAAAAATACAAAACTTTCAAATACAAACGACATTAACGAAGACTTAGAAAATAAAAACCGACATTTTTTTCCTTCCTTTCAACTTATTCGAGATCTTCTCCTTTTTTTCCAACCTCTGTCGAAATTATTTCCTATTCCTTTGCCTGGGACATTTTCTTTCACGTACCCTTTTTTCTTTTGAATTTCTATAGATACAACTAGATATTACAAATTTCTTAACAGAAAGGTAAAAAAATATATATCAGTTTTACAAAAATCACATATAGTAGGCCATTTCGTAAGTTTTATTTGTTACCTACGGTGGTACTTCTTTTTTTCCGTTTTTTCTACTTTGTATGCCTAATAACGCCTCTTATTTCTTGTGATATAGATAGAGATGATAGCATTTGTTTCTTTTTTTTTTTGTTATGTCTCTTTATTATGAAATATCACGTGTTCTTGTATCTGATACCTTCTAGTCTTACTTGATTCTCTTTGTTTTGTACCATTGTCTAGGGGGTGGTTACATTCACCTTCATAATGACCTTTCCAACAAGCCAAAGCAAGAGCATTATCACCAGCAGAAGTCTGAATATTTATATCCTTCCTAGATACTACGGGCTCCTAAACCATTGGGGATGCCGCAGATGTGGTTACACCAACTAAATATGGCATAGTTCCAGAACTCCATTCTGTCTCTATCATCCCTTTTGCCAGCCTCATGCTTTGAAGCATCATGTACTCCCAATAGAGAAAAGTACTTGCAGCAGATATCAGCCAATATTTAGCAAGAGGCGCAATTTGGAGCATCAGAATTATGGGTATGGCGTGTACCAGACAGCCTATTCTATCGAGAAGCGGGCTTGCCAAAATTCCCCTTAGCCTTAGCAATAGGTGATGGTACCGCATCTATATGTGTCAGAAACTTTGGATCATCAGTATTCATATGAGCTTTGAAGCTATTCATTGCTGGCAGTATCATATCTAGAGGATCGTTCATCTAGCCCTACCTCGAAACTGACCATCGTGAAGTAGTTTGCACAACACCACCAGATGAATCCAAAGGTGTACCTACCACAACATCGCCATGTCGATTATCATGATTTGAAGAGGGAATTCCGGCTCCGAGTCTCACCAAAAGTGTAAATCGGAGAGATGTCGAGAGGTCATGTGTCATGCCTTGGGCTGCTGCTGCCGCCTGGGTTTGGTCAATTGATGGTACACAAGTTAAAACAGCATGATGCTTTCCAACACGCCCATATGTCTAAGTTTTCAAACTTGTAGAAAATTAGTCTTCAGATCCCTTAAACTTATCGTCAAGAATAAACTTGTTGGCAGTTAGTTCTAGACGTAAGGCACAAATCTAGTGTAGTAACTTGTTAACAAGATTGCCTTTTGGCTCCATTGGCCATGTATGCGGTGTGATATAGAGGGAAGTTTCGTGTGACTAGCCGGGAAAACAAAGCTGAGAATTGTAGATGTGTAGTATAGATATACGGTTGGCTGGGACAGTCTAATTAGTTCTAGGTAATATTTAACATGTATTACGTTATCTTGTGATTATCATGTGAATATATATATATACCCTAAGTCAATCGTACGTTAGGGTTCTTAAAAGATGTAACCAGCTGAATAAAGCAACTAAAAAGCTCACAATCTCACATAAGATGCAGTATAGAATATCACTAAGAAAATTGAAAAAGAGAATAGGAGGAGCGAGGGGTACACGGGAGTTTCAATACAGGGCAGATACAAAGGTCAGAAGACTACGGGTTGGAAAGCGTGAACATCACGAGGGTTGTAGTTGAGGTACATCAAGGATTTATTTTATTTTCAAATTGAATCACACGGTGTATCCACGCATGGCTTATTTTTAATCAATATGGGACATAATTCAAAAATGGGAACCAAGGGGTTTGAGACCATTGACAGTGATATGCAATAACACTGATATACATATCAATTACTTGTGATAATCTGGCGGGAGTGTACTTAGCCTGAATGACAAAGAGGTAAATAAGAAGAATCGATACAAGATAAATGCCATATGGGCAAACAGTTCCCGGATAACTCTTCCTATCCAAGTAGTTATGAAAAATGCAACAATGTATAACTACTTGTAACGATATATGTATACTAGTCAATTAGTCAATACAGAGAGGCTCAGGTGAGCATGTCTTACTAGGCTTAGCAGAAGGAAAGTGAAAAAAGGGCTAACTAGCTGGTTAGCAGCTTCTTTTATTTTTTTTGGTGAAATTTTCATGTGTGATTGGGGGCCGTGTTTATTCCTTATTCTTGCCTGAACAGAAGATAGTTATAGACAGAAATTCACCGCAAGGAACTCGGGAACTTAAGAGGGGAGAAAACAATAGATAATTTTTGGAATATATATTTCATGAATAAGACCAACAGACATGTATAGATATTGGAGCTTACAAGAAGCGAGACAATAGAAAGATAATTACCTCTAGAGATTATCTCTATGACTTTTCTTGGTGTCCTTTCGACTCGTTGAACTTGACGTCAGAGAATGCATTGTTTCTATTTCACATTGTTCTTTGAGGAGTAAATCCTGGCTTGTGATATCTGTTTGTTCTGATGCTTGGTTTTTTATGATGGGATGAGTTAACAGTCTGTTTTTTTTTTTTTCGGTTTTGCAGATACAACTACACATACTTAACTAGATAGTTAAAATATATAAATGTGTATATCTTTGTAGTCAAACTATTGTACGATGATATCTGTATGACCAAAATTTCGATTTTTTATTATCTTGTTCTGTGGCGATATTCATTTCTTCCCAAGAACATTCCTAATGGAGTGCCGTGAATTCCTGCGGATGGTCCTAGCACAAGATGACCGATTATCTAGTCTGACTAAATTGGTCTATCAAGTACTAGTGCTGGAATTAACAAGGGAAACAAAAAGAAAAGACCCTCAGAAAGAGCCTAACTATAGAACAGAAGTATACTATGTTGATACATATGTAGAATCACGATATGGTCTTCTTGTTCCATTCCTTCTTTGGACACGGGACTTTTCAAGCTAAGCGCCCAAATAAGCGGCTGTCCTGATTAATTACACATGGAGCTTGTGAAATAGGAAGCAAAAAAAGGAAGAAAATGATATAGTTACAAAAGTTTGTCTCTTCTTAGTGATGAAGAGCACTTCTATTGGCAAGTTACATTGAAATTGACGCCAGGTTTTTTTTTATAAACAAACTCGTTAGTGGCTTTCTCAACTAGCGATATGACAGTGTATATGTACAGATGATGATAGTTAGCGCATGGGACGAACCAACAAGTAGTGACTGTTCGCCTGGCTTGGCGTGTTCTTCTCTTGATTTAACGGGCTTTTATTCGCCTTTTTAGGCGGGGGAGAGACAGAAATATAGACCAGGGAGAGAAGAGGAAGTGTGTTTAGTTGTCTTTTCGGTGAATATAGAGTTGGTGTATATGTATGGGAGGTCCATAAGCTAGAGAGGGACGATTACCCAGCTACAATTGTATATGGTTGTTACTTGTATCTTTGGTTAAAAAAGAGAGACCTGTTACTTGTCATAGCACTGAAACGTCTGTAAAAAGGAGATGTACTCCGTGCAATACTGTGTATCTCAAGACTGTAGACTAGCTAGTTCTTTAGTAGATTCTGAAAGTTTCCAGCTGCCCAAAGACTCTCGTGGTATGTAGTAATTCTTTTCTATTTTATTCTTCTTTCTGTCTTGTCAATTCGTAGAGGGTTTAAAGTGGCTGCTGCCACTAAAGATGGATCAAGGAACTTGCATAAATCCCGTTCTAAACCCCAGCCATTTCTTTCTTCCTCCATGCCACTCATGACTTTTGTCACTTTTGCCAACAAGGGACTCACTTAGTTTTGTTTGACTGACAAAGAGGAACAGAAGACAATACACACATGGATACAGAAAAGGAACAACGGTCAGCCATCGAAAGAAAAAAGAAGAAAAAAAGCCATAAAGGCCTTGATATCCGGTGCTTGATACAAGGACATCGAAAGCCATGCAAGATCCGTATGTGGCAGTATGTATTATTCAAAGTTTTGGCTCTTGTATGGCTTGGTGATAGGTACATAATTGAAGTTGAGATTCATGAAGAGCTTGTTTGCTTGATTCAGTTGGCTATAGCGGGCAACAAAGGCACACGATGGTGTTAACAAGTGGTATCAACAAGGTGTCAATGATGATGGAAAAGATATAGATACCCTGTCCCAGATTAAGATTGGTCGGCAAGCACAGAACAACAATAGCAGCACTTTGTGGAGCTGAGAGCTTTGACTTTGTGACTTTGACTTGCTGCTCTGACTTGAAGCCAACTTTTAGAGTTTGGCTATAGTCAGAGCAGAACTACTTGTTTTAGTGATTGGGCCTTTAGTGGTGCTAGTTATACTACATACAGTATATGTACATACCGATACATACAGATATGTATAGACTTTACTGGTGTCTCCTCATGGTGCCTGAAACGTCAAACGCCGGTTCGGACATCGGCCGTAGACCATTAATAAGCGGTCCTGAAGCTATTGGTGTCTGGGAAATCCAGAACCGAAGATTTATCATTTATTATAAAAAAAGTAAAAAACCCTAAGCAAAGGTTAACTAGCTAACAATCAAAAAAAATAAAAGATAAAAATGATCTAATTCAGATCGTTTGATTTACTGTCTCTTTTGATTGTCACTATGCCAAATGAACTGGAGGTTTTGCCTCAAGTTTTTTTTTTTCAGATGGCGTTAGAGTAGGACAGACAGAACAAAAATAGAGGGAGAGAGAACTCGTTAGAGATTTTCTGGCTCAACAGTCTTGGCAAAGGCGGTTTCTGTGTTTGTGGCCGACAAGATGATGGTGTGGACTGTTTTGTAATTCATAGGGCACCAAAGAGGTGAGCTTGGATGTATCTACTTGTCATAATACATACATGATATACTATACTTGAGGTACAGTATCATTGGGGAATGAAGATCTTATGATGCTTACTCTATGCATTGTCGTTTGTAGATGCAATCGTCGTGGGTTTGTTGGTACATGTATACAGTCAGTGAGAATTGTGTGGCTTTCAGTGAATGGAACCCACTGGAAGCTCTACGTTTAGTGGCTGAATGCCCTGTAATCAAAACGCATCAATGCCGGTCCTGAGCAAAGTGTCTAGGGTACGGGCGGCCAACCCGCCCTGTATTATTAAACCATAGTAGGGCATAGGAAAAGCACTGATATCTTGCTTGGCTAGCTGTTTACTCTTCCCAACAGTTGCTCATACATACACAGTAATTTAGCAAGTGGTCTTTTTTTTTTTTTTTTTTTTTTTGCAATCTCCTACGCTCAGATCAGCTTGGATATTTTCTCTCTTCTTTTCCCGTAAGCTTGTTCTTTTTTTCCTTTTTTTCTTTCTGTTTCTTCTCTTTGGCTTGAAATCTATCGTCATCAACTCTTTCGCGCTCCTAAATCCTCGCAGCTCGCAGTACGCTCTACAAATAGGCTGTACACTGTCTATTCCACTAAAATTTGCCCCCAAACTAGTTTGTCATCCGGCTTTCTACCCGCTGTATTTTCATTCTTTGTCTCCACGTCGTCTTGTTCTAGGTACTTCTATCGGCTAGTCAGCCTTGCCCAGCGCTGTTGATATAACCCAATCGTAGAGGAATCATATCAACAACAAAACAACAAGAAAGCTCAATTCTGTCTCTCTGCCTACGACCTTCTGGGTATCCCTTAGTCGCCGATTCCTCCTATCACGACACGCGAAGCCTGCTATTACTTCTTTCTTTCTCGCTTTGTCAATGCGCTCTCGCCATTCCGAGTAGCCTCTGCCTGTCTCGATTCCTATCGCCGCCGATTGATCGATCGTAAGTCCACCGACTAGCCGGCAGATCGATCACCCCAGGTTCTCCAGCTGGTTGCTAAATATATTGTTCTGCTGCTGCTATCACTGGGAAATGGCCTCTTTTTCCATTTCCATTCCCATTGTATTCTGAAGTGGTCGCCCAGCACCAGCACCAGCCAAGCCAGTTTTCGTTTTTATTCTTTTTATTCTTTTTTTTCTTCCTCTTGCAGTCTTGTTGCCCTGCAGAATCGCCAAAGCTCATCTTTTGGCCTTTTGTCCATCCCCCTTCGATTTTCCTCGCTGCGGCAACTTAACTCAGTTCTTGGCCCCTTCTTTACCTAGGCGAACTCGATCGATCGAACGCACGAACAATCCATTCTCTTAACTAAGGCCATCGCCATCCGGCCTCGAGTCATTCTCGCCCTCTCTTTTATCCCCGTCGTGTTGTTTCGTTTCTCTGCTGTCTTTGCCTTGCCTTGCTCTTGCTACCTGATCAGCCGCCCACATCTCTTCGATAGATAGATACCCTTTTGTTTCTCTCTCTTCTCTTTTTTTTTTTTTTTTTTTTTTTTTTTTTTTTTTTTTTTTTTTTTTTTTTTTTTTTGTTTTTTTTTTTGTTTTTTTTTTTTGTTTTCCTATCCTGCTACCTACAATTCCATCACCATCCATCTATCGCTGGGACGTCTTGTTAGCGAGCCTGATGCATATTTGGATCAACTACTATTCTACCACTACTACTACTGCACTTTTCCAACCACAGCACACCCCTTTGTATCCTCTCCTGATCTCCGACATCTCCAACCGCAACACAAAACGGTGCCTTGACGGCATTGCCGATTCGCCTCTATCTGTATGAACAACAGCAATAAAACCGCCAAAAATACAAGGAGAGCCTCACGAAAATCTCCTCTCACAGCCGTACCTAAACTAAGCCAAAACTAATCACACCACGAAGACTCAAGGCGTCGTCCTTCTATCTCACCACCATGAGAGAAGTCAACTTCAGCATCCCCAACGTCAATAAGGCCTCTGTCGGCATCACAACCGCCCTGTATGACCGTCGCGCCCTCGACTGCACCTCGACCCTGCCGCTCATCAACTCGCTCAACCACCTCGCCTACCTCACCACCTCATCCGCCCGTATCCGGGACATCCTCACCGTCGATGGCGGAATTGAGCGTCTCATCTGCATCCTCAAGCAGGGTCGCAGCGTCGATGTCATGGCCATGTGGAAATGGAACCTGGCCTTCCAGTGTGTCGTCAACATCGGTGTTCGCGGGACTGAGAATGTACGAACCCGCGTGGTCGAGGCCGATGTCGTGCCCGTGATCGCCACCATTCTCGAGAACTACATCCGCCTCGTCGACAAATGCCAAGAAAAGGAGGAGATGAAGAAGAAGGCCATCGGTGACTCTCAGCACCATCATCACCACTATCCGCACAGCCACAGCTCTCGCTCACGCACCAGCGACCGTGACCAACGCCGCGGCTCCTCCAATG
This sequence comes from Davidsoniella virescens, assembly GCA_001513805.1. Classification (NCBI taxonomy): domain Eukaryota; kingdom Fungi; phylum Ascomycota; class Sordariomycetes; order Microascales; family Ceratocystidaceae; genus Davidsoniella; species Davidsoniella virescens. The sequence continues at coordinate 68,869 of LJZU01000218.1, read as the reverse complement.
CTGCTTCGCGACCCCGTGATCCTGCTGCTGCTACTGCTGCCAGTACTATTGCCGTTCCCTCTTCTACGACTCCATTGGCCACTAGGTCGTCCAACATGGCCATCGCTGCCACCGCTGCCGTCTCTGCCGCTAGCTCTGCTACTGATGCTCTACCGACCACCACCGTCACTGCCCCGACTTCAGGCCCTTCTAACTCGGCTAATCTCGACCCTATCTTACGTCGCCGTGTCCCCGCTGCTATCGATGTTTCTAGCACATATTCCGGCCATACTCGTGTGACCACTAGCCGTGCCGCCGACCAATTAAATGCCGGTGAAAACATACCCCCTAACAACCAGCGCGAAAGCTATATCATGATTCGACCATTTGCTCAACGCCAGACTGAACGCCAACCCTACACACAAGCTCACATCGTCAATGGTCTTTCGACCGTTTCTGCCCAACTCAACCTTGCGTCGGGCCATCCTCGTGCTGGTAACTTTGTCCGCCCGGAGCGTGCCATGACAACACCAGGAGCCGGCTCGCGACCCATCATCCAACCTCTAGTATCAGCTGCCCTCGAGGTTGAAAGCATGTTTAGCCGTGCTCTCGGCTCTCAACCAGTATCTCCAACTACACCTCTACCACCCAACCTGCGAGACGTCGCACCTACCGCAACCTTACCACCAAATGTTGTAGCAAACAACGTCACCGCCGAACTGAATCTTTTACGCCCAGCCGCAAGAATGCAGATGCCTAACGTCGAATCTGAGCCGTCTTCCGGAAACGAGGGTCCTGCTGACGAGTCGCGTGATATTCTCATGACTGGAACTATCGATGCCGATGCCGACGTTGCCGGTGCCGCTCAACCACCTGTTGGCATCCAGGACGAGAATATGGAGCATACCGAACTACTTGGCCAAGAAGATATTGCCATAGCCGTCGCTGTCCCCGAAGTTGTATCTGATAATCAAGATGGCACCGCTTTCAATATTACCCATGATGCTACTGATATCGACGTAGCTACTGTGGCCGGTGCTGCTCCCCCCAACCCTAGAGTAGCTAGACTACCGGCTACCTCTCAACCAAACATCAACGGCCTGGTCCCTCGTTTCTTGGCTGACTCACGTGCCTCTGTTCTCCACAACCCTCAGATGCTGGCTGTCATCCCGCGTGAAGAAGACGTGCTCATGTCACTTCAACTTCTCGCTTATGTTAGTAAGTACTGTGGCCTGCGGTCGTATTTTCAAAACAGTCACTTAGTACCCAAACTCAAAATGAGCAAGGAATTGCTAAGATTTGATGACGACCCGACTGAGATCCCTGGTAGTGGATCATGCTCATCAACAAAGAAGGGCAAGACTGCCGCTTTACATGACCACCAACACTACCACATCCACGAGAAAAAGGAGGATGAGGAAGAAGAAGAAGAAGAAGAAGAAGTGGAAGAGTATCTGTTAGATGATGACTACAATATCTTCCCCTTAGTAGAGAAGTTCACTGTCAGACACCACAGCACAGACATGCAGTACTGGGCTGGTGTCGTGATGCGAAACCTCTGCCGCAAGGACGATACCCGTGGTGGTATCCGCCAGTGTGCCTACTATCGTTGTGGGAAATGGGAAGAATATACCCGCCAATTTGCCAAGTGTCGCCGGTGCCGTCGGACCAAGTACTGCAGTAAGGAATGTCAAAAGAGTGCTTGGGCCTTCCATCGCCACTGGTGCATTGCGGCGGCGTAGTGAATAGCCAACATCAACACAATAACATAACAACAAACAACCAGCGAACCGAATTCTTCAATCATCTTTTCTTCAAGCTAATAAACATACGAACTTGGCCTTTATTCATTCTTCTTGTCCTTCTTGTCTTCTTCTGGGATGGTACACCAACTCCGATACCAAGGGAAGGAAACTAAAAACAAAAGCCCTACTTGGCTGAGTTGGCTTGTTTCTAGAAGAACAGACAGACTGAAATTTGGAAAGAGACAACACACACTTGAGGTGTCTTTTATTCTTTTTCTTCTTCATATTGGGTTGGCGTTTCGAAGCAAATTTTCTTCATTCCTTATTCTCTTTACACTACTTGTTACCACATTGTCGGCTCACTCTTGTTTACTTTTTTGTTCCTATTTTTCTCTTCTTGTTCTACCTTTCCATCTCCCTAAGTTTTCATATCTAGCATTTTCATGTTTAGCCCGTTCCTTGTTCGGCGTCATCACCTGTTTTTTATTTACCTATTTTTTTTCTATCTTACACTTTTTGTCCTGCACTATCTTTGATGTTCTTTGAAAACAATTCACTACCTTTTTTTTTCTTTTTCCCTTCTCTACCTCCATCCACCCTTCTTTCCCATTGTCAACGGCCTTCTCATTGCCTCTTTTCTTTTCTTCTTCCTGTTACTCTCTATCTCCCAATAGCTATTGTTACTACTTACTTCCCATTACCACTACTACTACCCCTACATTCTTTCTACAACCTCCTTCATATTTCTATCTTTTGGTACATTATGTGTATGTTGACTATTATTTTCCTGCTTAATAATATTCATACATCATAGTGTACTAAATCAGCCACCTGCTATTGCAATTATAGCTTCCCTTGTTTTCCTATTATGCCTTACCAACTTAACTTTTTAACCGTTTTTTTTTTCTTTTATTTTCTTTCCTGCGTTGTTTCTTGCTAGTTTTGATAAAGTCATGATATCAATGCATAGATGCGTAATACATACCCTCCCAAGTTCCTCTCAAGTTGGATTAAACCTGCTTCTTTGTTCTCTCTATTTCCCATTGAGATCGTGATTGTTCCTGCTACGTTTATATCTTACTGTGAAGAATATGATCTTAGTTTTTATTATATGGAAATCGGGTGGTCGAGAAAATAGTGAGTTGTAGAACATCAGAAGTCGAATAGAAATATTGAAATTATATTATATCGCTATATATATCAGAACTAATAACATTGTGATGTTGATCAAGTCTTGGGCATATATATTCAAGAAACAATCATGCATCGTGAAAGGAAGTGCCTTGAAGAATGTACAGTCTACGAATAACTAAAGTTACCACTTGACTAATTTGTAGTCACATAACTTGATGAAATTCAATAATCGTATCCAGCTATCGCATTGTATATTCTCTATTTCACATTTGCTGATTGAAGTCTTCTTCCAAACAACTCCCAGACAGTCAGCAGTTTCTAGTAGATTTGAACATCTCTTAAAGCCTTTCAAAACACCGGTATTGACGTCAATGTGACTATTCATTTAGTATAACCCTAGTGTGTACCTAAAACACTTAAAGATTGGCTACTTGGTGCCTCTTTTCACTATTCCGAAACGTCGTCCGGCCTTCGGCTCGGCGCCGAGTGGCGCCGTCCTTTGTAGCACCGTCTATGCACCGAATCCTCAAGAATCTGAACAAGATAGGCCGCGTGGCCCAATGGCAAGGCGTTTGACTACGAATCAAAAGATTGTGGGTTCGAATCCCATCGTGGTCAGCAAGTTCATCACATCTCAGTCACCAAGCTCGAATGTTCACTTTTTATGTTTTTCTAGGTTTTCTCTTTTTTTTCTTTTCTTTCTGCTAGGTAAGGAACCCCAACCGCTATATATCCCCGTTTAGATGTTTGTTGACGTTGGGGAGAACCTTGATATGTAATAGTTGTTGTTACGTTTAGATTCTAATAGTGTCTTTGTTCCCTTTTTGGTCGATATTTTACTAGTTTAGTTGTATATTTTTCAGGTAACGATCGAGATGTTATCAGATGTAACGAATGACGTTCAAGTTCATCCTGATTAGCCTCCCGTTCTTTCCTTTTCCGAGAACATAGTACCGTTTATGTATCACGTGAACATTATTTGTAAATGGAAATCCTTTTTTCATGTCAACTATAACGCCCAAGATAATACAATGAAAAGTAGAATAACAAGATGTTGTTGGAAGGTAAGAAAACAAAATGAAGGAAATATAAAGCAGCATATGTAAGTAACTGTAATGCCGGTAGTAATGATAGTAGTAGCAGTCATGACATGGCATAAAGCAGTCCTTGATGAATCAATGGATGATACTGAGCTTCAGCTATCAAGAAGAAGAAATGAAGAGCTAAAATGATACCTTTTCTTTTAGTTTCATTTATAATGATACCTCTTCTACACCTTGGTTCCCAGGCTCTCTCCATATGTAACTTCAGTTGTCGTTTATACTCCAAGAGATAAAAGAGCAAAAGAGGAGAGTAGGGACTCAAAGGGATGAAGAAGATTTACCGCCGTGACGCAATAGCCTTTCTCCGCGCCTTTCCTGGCCGTTGAGCAGAAGTGCTCTTCTTGCGATCGCCACCAGCACCACTAAACGGCGCCTTATTACGCTTGTTGGAGAATCCAGAGAGATCACCCGAAGACATGGAATCGCCAGACTTGCCGTGACGCTTCTTGCCGCCGAAACCGTACTTATCGTTCTTCTTGACACGCTTAGAGTTGGGGCCGTTGCCGCTGAAACGACCGTTGGCTTCGGACTTGTTGCGGTAGGTCTTGAGTTCGTTATCGACGGCGACATCGAACATGTCACCTTCGTGGGTACCGAGATCGTTGGAGTTCTCTTGACGCTCTGTAGTGATGGAAATGGACGTGTTAGTATGTGATTGCCTTTTAAGGGGGGTGGGATTTTCATACTTCTCTTCAGATTCTTGATCTTGTCCAGAGTCTCACGCTTTTCCTTAGCCCGCTCCTGGATCTTGGCAACCTGAGTCTTCTTGCCGAACTTCTTCAGCTCACGCAGCTTACGGGCCTCAGCCGAGGCCTTCTTAGCAGAAGCCTCCTCGACCATCTTGGACTTGATCTTCTCCATGTGATCGTCGCTCTTCACCATTTCGGCAAAGTAATCGTTGGGGCGGGTAAACGGCACGCCAGAGCCGACCAGCTTAGCGCGAGCAATGCGCGCGGCCTCTAGACATTGCGCTAGGAAGGCATCTTCACGCTTAACATCGTCTGATACGTCGGGGATGGCATTGGCAGTAGACGTCTTGGAAACGACGCACATGTGGCTGGCGAAAGGTACGGATTCATCGCTGGGTACCATGATGCGGTTGAGAGACATGGTCAAGGCGTCCTTATTGTAGATGGTCAAGCGGGTGTGGGGGATCAGGTCGGCCTTGTCCTCATCCTCGAGGTCTTCGAGATCGGACATGGGGATATCTTCCTCGTCCTCGTCATCCTCGTCATCATCAGTAGCAGGGGCGGGGGCGGCCTTTGTTTGCGGGGCCTTCTTCGGTCTCTCGATCTTCTCTTCCATCTCAATCTCAGAATCGTCTTCGCTCTCGTTCAGGGCCTCAAAGTCGACGGCAGCGGCATTCTCGCCATCGGAGGCATCAACCTCTTCCCAGTCTTCTTCTTCCTCCTCGGACTCGGAATCAGCCTGCTTCTGCTTGTCGGCCTTGGTCGGCTTGACCTTGTGGAGAGCCTTTAACCGGCGCTCCTCCTTGATCTTCTTGTAGTCGGTGCCCTTCTCGGCGGCAAGCGCCATCTTGAGCTTGCTCTTGATGACCATGATGATTATTTATGGGTTTCGATCGCGGCTGATACAAAGAAGTAAAGAAAGAAAGATATATGTCTCGAGTTCTGGTAGATAAATTTATCTAAGGAATTGTTGTGCGGAATAATGCAGCAAATGTTACGATAATCTCTACACTATTTGCAGTTTGGCAATTACTATGTTAGAAAATTTCCTATAAACTTTTTTTCTGCCATCTGTGGGGCCAGAAACAGTCCGTCGCAGTAGGCGCTTTGCGCTTCACCGCCTTGGATAATCTTACGTACGGTGCGTATACATTATATACTGTGTATATCTCAAACCACCGTAGATATTCTTTAGTGCACATATACAGCGGAAAATTATGATGGACAAAGTAAGAGCAATTTGAGGCTTTATGAAAAAACTGACTATATGAATTACATACAGTAGCTGAAGTTTCCTAGTTCGGAATATATATTTGTATGGCACATTATATAACACCACGCTCGAAGAAGCAACCGATAACACCATTTCCATCGCTAAAGCAAAGAAAAAAGCAAAGTATAACAAAAGAACCAGAAAGACGATGGTATCATGATATCCATCAGTTAATGAATGAGTCTTGAAAAAGACTTTGAAGAGAAAAAAGATAGAGCGACAGTATATCTAGGCCCTAGTTACACGAGCCTTAGTAGCAGATGCACTGCGTTCGATGCATTTGTATGTAGGTTTGCCATCGGCATTAGATCCATTGCTTGCTTTCTCGTCCAGAAGAATTACCATGGCGCGTGGCGTAGCCCTACCACTATCTGGAATTGTTGACGGCACAAAGGACATGGTTGAGACGCTTTTGGGAATTTCATGATGTATAAGCGCGCTCGGCGGTACACTTTTGGAGATCGGTGGCATCCAGGTATCGATCCACGGAGCAGTTGGTGTTGTATGACGATGTAAAACCTCATTGGTTAGGTTTGGGGTAGTAGAGGTGTCTAGGCGTGTGAGTGCTCTCTTGGGCTGGTTTTTAGATGTACCATGCCCAGATTTGTGATCTCGGGATCGTTCCCGCTTACTTAGTGGGACTGTCGGATGTTGGTCACTCATCATACCCGTAGAGTACGAACGCGATTTTGAGCGCCTACGATCAATCTCGGAACGATCTTGGCTGATGGCCCTTCTTGCAGACGTTCCATGAACGGGACAATTAGGAGATGGATACTCCTCGATCATTTTGAACTGAGAAAGATCAATATGGCGCGATGTCGATCTTTGGTTTTTGCGGCCATTCTGGAGGTTACTGCTGGTGTTCCGTGACTTTTTGAGTTCGGAGCTAGAATTCATGCGATTTGACAGACGGCCACGTGCTTCTTGCAGCTGAGACGAGGATCCCAAGCCAGAATCATTACTCACATTGCCGAAATGCTCTCTCTTCAAGGTTTCTCTATCATCTTGCTGTCGCCTATCGGTGTACTTAAGAAGCTGAGGATCTTGTGCTTTAATCTTGCCCAGTTTCGCTTTATAAGAAGCGTCGGTCATACGATAAAAGTCCTCGGGGTTTGCGGAAGGGGGTCGTTTGTGAAAACGATCTGCTGAAGGCTTGCTCTCATATCCTGTCAGAACAAGTGGGGACATGGCCCGAGGACTAATTGGTGTATCGGGGTCATTGGCACCTCTCCCAAAGTACGTCAAGGCAAGGATATCAGGTTTGTAGAGCTGTGAAGCTTGCTGAAAGCTACCTTTTGGGTCTGTTCGAGCACGACTGTTCAACTCTGTCATCATCCGAGAACTACCATCGACACTATTTGATGCATAGTCAGACCCAATCCAGTCAGAGAACGTAGTATGGTCCGAGCGAGCTGACTCTGGCCGCGATAAAGCAGTCAAACCTCGAGTGATGACTTGATCTGGGCGTCTTAAGATGCTAGCTGAGTGAGACACCTCAGACATGCTCGTATTGGCTAATGGTTCGACGTTATAGATATCGACATTTCCTCCTATTACTCTAGGATGCGAATGTGAAGCTGGCGGGAGATTCAAGATATGTCGGGACTGGGAATCAACATATCTCTGGGTGATAGACTCCATCGGCGGAATTGTCAGGCGAGGGCGAATTCCGATGGGGGTAGGACTAGGTGCCGATGGTGTTGGGAAACTAGGTGGGATGTCTGACAAGCCATTCATTCCCTTGTGCAAGGCTTTCAAAGAAAGAGGGGTCGGTGGTTTTTTCGGTGGGACTAGCGCTAGAGCTTTGTCACGATGACGGCCAGATTCTGAGCTAGGTTTCCCCGGTGTATCGGCTCTATGTGTTGATCTTTGGACCATAGGGCTCAGCGTTTCAACATTCAGCGCCTCCAAGCTAGTCGATCCTGTTTCCCTTGGAAGTCTTACATTAGCGCCTTGCTGTACAGGACGGTATGGCTCTTTGAGAAAAGCCCGAGCTTGGGCAGCTCGTTCTTCGGTCAAATCTTCCTCTGGGCGGTAGATCAAATGACCAAAGGGCGTAGTGTTTGTGTCAACGACTAAAAGTTCCTTGGTACCACGGCCTAAAATTCCGTATACACGAACCTCACCTCCAATGATCCCAAGTACAGTGCTTGTTCCTGCAAAACATGTCGAGCCATCTGTACCACAGCGATTACAAAAGATTACTATGGTCTCGTCTTGGTTTTCGGCGCGGATAAGAGGTTCTAAGCGCGAAATCCAGTACATCAGAGTACTTGTATCAGGATCCTGAGGTAAACGAGTGAATGCACGCTTGTCCTCCTGAGTAGGCCATGCCATAGCCACGATAACGACATTAGCTTCAATTGCCATGACATGGAAAGCAAAATCGAAGCAACTCCAAGGATCCTCAAATCGATATGGGCTAAAGGGTGATGAGTGTTAGTACGTTTCTATCGTGGAACATTATCTTGGCAAGATTTCTCTTACTTAATATCCATAGACACACCCATAGCAACTTGTCCAACACCAGTTATCAAGTCGTCATAAAAGCCATGGGGCCCTTCGAGTGCCCACGACTCTTCGCCTGGCTGCAAATAGCATTTTCGGTAGTTTGCGATAGTTTGTCCATCTGGATTGACGACTATAACAGAGTTATAGTTTTGGGGGCCCTTCGGAGACCCTGGGCAATTTGCCTGTTCGGCATAACCAAGAACCACCGTACAATCATACTTGAGAGCTGTGGTACCAGCCCAAAGTGATGAAATTCCGGAGCCGGAGGGTTCGAGATAAGGAGGTTTGTTTTGAACAGATTGGAAACAATGTCCTATCAGTAAGTATTGTTAGAGTATGATTAACCAGGACATGTGCACGACCATTATTTACGTACCCGAAAATGCAAGCTCAGGGAGTACAAGCAAGTCAAGATTGTCTGGGTTCGCTTTACATAGTACAGCATCTGCGCGAGACAAGTTGTGGTCGATATCGCCATTGACGGGGGCGAATTGGAGACAGCCAATTCTCATAATTTCGAACTATACAAGCCAGGCATAAAATATCAATGGGTGCGAATTACGCAGTATGTAAATATGTAAATGACCAAACATATAATTTGATAGCCGGCGTGGAAATATCGCAGGTTGTATATGTAGTTGTAAGCAAACAGCGTTGAAAACAGACGGGCCCCGAAGTTATGAAGATGAGCGAACTTCTAGAGCTGAATGGTGGAATCGATGTGAGAATCGTCTGGTCCTACCATTAATGTTGTGGATATCAATCGATATGTAGATAGATAGATAGAACAGGATATCGAAATAGAAGATAGCTCGATGAGGTAGATGGCAAGATGATGGTCCTCAAGGCTCGTCGGTTTACACAGCAAAAGCGCTGAGGAAGCTTCAACTTTAAATATGTATATTAGAAAATTTGGATAGCAATATATTTGATCAAAATTATGCAATAAAAAGGTAAGTACAACAAGGAAAGAAGAAGGAGGAAAACAAAAGGTTAAAGAGACGAGATATATCGCGGGTATGAATTTAGGAAAGATGCTAACTGTGAGAGAAATTGCAGCTAGTTAGGAGAAAGTTCAGCGCGTAAAAGGTCACGAGAATTTGAGTGGACAGAAGTTATCACTATATTTTGCAGACAATTGGAAACAGGAAAGAGCGGGATGATATGCTAACTTATGGTACAACAGCACGACAGGTCTATTGCTACTACACTAAGCGATGATAGATAAATGCGATGTCTAGTGTCTATGGATAATTCCTCCTCTAGGTGCTCCATTATCAATAGGAAGCAATCCAATGTTCAAAATGGCAGGGGTGCAGATACAATCTAGCGCCCATGACAAGGAAAATGCTTGGGGTTCCATTGAGATAGAAGGGCAGCCAACAAAGCGAGAGAAAAAAAATTAATGCAAGCAAAGTCGTCAGACGAGTAATCGAAGTACATATGTACTACAGGAAGTATCTGTATGTCATAATCTTATTCACTAGCTAAATTTGAGTTGCTTCAAAAATCATACGAAGAAATAGCCTCTCACAAGAAGTCACGATGATCTTGACCTCAGTCAAACTATTGTATATGTTCACAGCATCTCTTGATGATAAATCTCGATGTCAAGATCACGTTCCTTTCTACATATATACATATGTTATATTTCTGTTCTTCGGCGCATTTGCTTTTTGACTACGTGTGTATCCCCTAAATGCTTTCGAACTTGACTACGCCTATACTATGTAAACTCGCTTACAGACCTATGTAGTGTGGCTATCACTCGCACTGTCAATGGTAACAACAATGACAACAAGATACCGAGCAGTATTTGGCCAATAACACACGTAAATGTGCAAGTAGACGTGGAAATAAGCCGGCTAACAGTATGTCTATCTGTTATTGCCATTAGTATAGACAACGTTCGCCCAAAAGCGGAAACAGAACCTGTTCGGGAAATCGGTTCTTATTGGTCCCAATAACATGTATAAAAAGCGGGTCTGACCAATCATAATGCCCAATTAGGCGCGCTCTTTCCCCAGCTTTTCATCTTTCCCTGCCACTTTTTTCGCCAACATTTCAAGCTCTTACACTTTGATTACAGAAGAGATGGAGGAGTCTTATTTTCCTAGTAGAGGCTCACTCTCAAAGCCTCAATTCTTCCTATTTCGCACTTGCTTGATCTCTTTTTCTCGTCCCTTTCTGTAACTAGCTATCCAACTACCTAGTCGGCTGTCCAATCTTGGTTTTATCGCCTCTCACCTTTCTATTCCTCTATTACACACATATCAAATCATCTTCCTTCATATCTAATTCCATCTATCCAGGTACGAGACTTTCATCAAGTCGAGATAGCTTTTGACTTCCTAATCACATATCTAATCTTAGTACTTCATATGCCGCCAATTTAACAACATCTAGGGCGTCAATTGGATCTTACTAAGCCCTAGGCATAGCCCAGCTTGCAAGAAAAGTTGCGATTAGTTGTACATACAAACATATATATGTAGCTGCCCTAATTGTGTACAACTTACTCTCTTGTCAGACTTAGCCTCCTTATATTATATTATGCTGTTTACAGCTATTCCTATTCATGTATCCATCCTGAGAGACAGAAACGTGACGGTGACGGCTTCTTGTTTCAGAGTTTGTTGAAGCCGAGTAGGAATGACCTCACAACCAACAACGTAGCAGGCCACATCCTACTTCCCCCAAATACAGATATATAGCTTCTAGCAGGAAGGGTATCATTGCCACAGAGACAGCTATGGCATATCTTAGGCACTGTGTACAAGATATATTCCCTGTCGCTACTTATCTGTATATCGTCGCCCTATCACACGAAACAACGGGTCTTCCACATTATGCACAAAAAGCACAGGGCTTATCACATACCATCAGAAAATGAGAAAAGAAAATAGGCGTGGCCGGAAGACACATTACCATTCTATGTTTTATTGTTACAGCACGATACTTATAATCAAGCCATCTCAATATTTTGCGGGGACCTTTTGTCGGGAAAATACGTGCTAATCTAAGCAGTTCTATGTTAGCACACACGATATCTTCTCTCTAAACCTATATCTGTATCATGTATATAGGTATTGTATGTACAGATACAACTAACTATATCAAGACCTGGTGTTGCAAAACCGCACTACTTCAGTAGAGGATATACAGATAAGGCGCTGTTTGTCACGAATAGATATGGAATAAAGTACTTACAGCTGGTAAATTTTAGCTTGATATATTTCTAAATAATCGCTAGCATCTCTCGAGTTCCTTCAGCCCTGCCGTAAACACGATACACATCACCCCAGAAAAAAAGAAAAGAGTATACATGGTACAAATATGCTGTGCAAATGTCCGTGTAGTATTTTCATGTTGTGACATAAACGCATAGATCCAGTGAGATCTCCCATACAGCACGCTATAGGGGGATGTAGATATGAACTTTAGTCGGACAATTAGCGCTCCGTGTGAGCTTAAAATGAAGAAAAAATGGCACTTGGTATCTATTAAAAATGGAAAAATGGAAAATGGACGAGCTAGCAGTATGATACGCTCTAATTAAGCTAGACGTCTATCGCGAGAGAATAAGACACGCAATAGCCCTTTTTTTTTTACAGATTGATGGAAAGATATAATAAATGAATGGGTGTATGTAGAATGCAGATGTCGAATCTACAATATGAATTTCGTGCATGAGTTAAGGGATGAAAATAGATATCATATCATGACAGGCTGTGAATTGAGGAGCTTAGAGCAACAAATTATTAGATTATCAGAACTAGCCGGAAGCTTATTATGTGTAAACCCTAACCCTATTCCATACACCGTTTCACGATCATCGTCTTCAAGCTACATCGTGCCTTTTCTACGTCCTTTTCTTGTACTTAGTTATTTGTTATATTGTTTCAGGATACGCACAACGCCGAGCTCCTACTTATCAAGGGATGATACTAGGCGAAGATACATTGTATTTGGTATAAAAATCAAGGGTATATTATTCTAAAAATCGACATTTGGATGGGTGTCTCCTTTGTGTTTATTCATGTGATGTATACATGCAACCACTTCCCCTTTTTTGGTATATATGATGATGTGCTTTATACAAAACGAGACTACCGAGGTCGTGGGGTTCTTTGATAGTAAATGTATAAAATATACTTGGTTTGAAGATTATGATAGAGACTCTGGTTTAGCGTTGAAGGATCCATCGTCTATACTGTTAAAAACAGAAGTAAGACTTCTTGGTGGGCTGATCGAAAGAGGTTTTGGGGAAAAGGGCGGTTGGTGATGAGCGGGTCAATGTTTCCAATAACCGCGATCAACATGGAAAAAGCCGCAATTGGTACAACCACGTATCGCGATTGAAGCTGTAGACTATGTCTTGGAAGGATGAGGATAATCAGACATGCCGTTGGCAAGAGAGAAGTCGGCCGCTTGAACGGCCAACATAAGAGGCTATCTGTACATATTGGATTCAAATGAAACACACTAATATGGGTTGGCCAATCACTCAGACGTCGTACTTCTTCTTACTGTATATCTTGAGCTTGGGCTCAAGCTTCATGTTCAACTCAGGCGGTGCTTGAGCCACATCGTGAAGCTTGATCTTCCCCTCACCGCGATTCTTCACTAGCACCGCCCAAGGATCATCGGCCTTTCTCTTGCCAGCACCACGCTTCTGCTTTTTTTTCTTCTTGACATCGCCGTCGTGATCAGTTGGTCCCGTAGGCCGAAGACTGTCGTACCGGAAGCCATCCATAATACCATTATCCATGAGCCTATTGCCACTATCTAACTCACGCTCCGCTGCCTCCTCGGCGTCGTCGTCTCGTGTTTCTTGGATCTTGCGTTCTTCAGCATGCCACTGTTCATATAGCTTATGCATTTTGCGCTCCTTGCGCGTACGATGCACTTTGAGACCCAAAACATCCTTGCCGTTTTTCTGCATCTTGTTTGACTGACCGATGATAGATATGGCTTGGTCGACACGAGCCGCGAAGTCAGACAGTCTTTCACCGGGCTGGATTTTGGGTACTTCGATCTTCTGGGCTTCGGCTTCGGCCTTGGCTTTCTCCTCGGCCTCAGCGGCCTTAGCAGCGGCCTTCTTGCGCTCCTTGGCAGCCTTACTAAGTTGTTGTTTGGGCTTCACGGGAGCAGTAGCTGCGATGGTACCAGCACCCTTGCGATTTGCAATGCGCATGATACGTTTGAAGGCACGGGGAGCATCGTGGGCGTCAAAGTCGCCAGAGATAAAACGCTTCAACGATCCCTTCGTGCTTTGTGACTCATCGCCCTCTGGTGTCTTTCTCTTCTTTTTCTTCTTGTCGGCGGCTTCGCGGCGTTCCTTTCCGGAGAGAGCGGGGAGCGGTAGAGCAAGTCTATCCGGAGGAAGGTCATATCTATGTTGGTGAGGTCGGCGATGTTAGTTGAATGGCATGTGACTGGTCACAAAAGAATGTGTCTTTGAGTAGCAGCTACTCTGGAACAATACAAAGCATGACTGAGAAGCATGAAATATTGCTGTCCGGATGCCGGCGGCGGCGCAAAGCAGGTGGGATCAGGTAGGATGCATGTGACATACTCTGACGGGTCGGCGCCCCTCCGAGTGTGTTTATGGGGCATATTTGATCACACTGATAGCAGATCTATAGCAATGAATCAAGATCTGTTTGGCATATGCCAAAAAAAAATGTGTGTGGGTTGAATTGATCGAGTGTGATGGTTGCCAATATACAGGCCGCGTGCGATTATTGTCTGCCAAGATTCGTTGTTGAACTTCCAAAAGCAACTTTTTTTTTTGCCAGCTGCACTACGCTTATCTTATCAGCTGATGCCCCCACTATACTAAAACAACATCGCATGTGGCTGAAATTGTTCTCAGCCACATCTACACACAGCCAGTCAGCAGTCGGCTTCTACGGCGTCGGCCAATTTGGTAGCGCTGATTGGTGCGCGGCTGTGTGGCCCACTATTGTGCTTTAGCGGACAGGTAGTTAAAGTGATTGGATTGAGTTGTATCTGTAACGACAAACCAAAGCCATGGATTTGTTCTCATGTGCAATAGTCTTATTCAAGCTTCCATTTTCCCTTCTTTTGGTCTGCGCCTATATTGATCGGCTGCATTACCTAGTCGGCTATAGCGCGTGTGCATGTTCTACATTCTTCGTTAATTCCTTCATCTCTCTCCCGGTCACGACTGGGCTTCTCCTTGCCTTCCAATCTGTATAATGCGATCGCCAACGTGAGGCCTTTGTTTGTCGTATCCCGTTGTATCATCTTCTATCTCCTGCCTGTGTCTGGTTGCATTTTAAATGTACCGTATTGTTTATCCTTTTTCCTTTTGTTTGCTTGTCTGCAACACTCCCTGTGATCAGCTTCTATGCCCTTTCCATAACCACTAACAGGTAAGCTTGTGTGTATCCATCCCTCCTTGTGATCCCATCGTTTTCCGGTGCTTATTTCGTCGTACTGCTCTTGTTAATCTTGCCATGGTTCGACGGCACTGGTCGCTCGTCGTCTATTCTACCGCAACCAAACGGAAGGCAAGTAAGCGACTTAAGCAAGCAATGTATCGCCAGTGTGTTTATATTTGCTTTGCTCGTTCCGTTAAATAGGTGCCCCACTGTCATACACCGTGTCTCCGCTCTCAACATCCTCCTAAACTTTGCTACCTTGCCTTTTTACCTTCTTATGAGGTTTTTCTGTTTCAACTGTGGCGTACCTCACACTGCATTCAAACGTTAAGGAGGGGGACGATAGAGGAGGGATCAAGGATGTGTTCTCCAGGATGCAATGGCTCGCTAACCGCGACTGGACAGGGTTTAAACTTGATAATCTTCCAACTCCACCCACCTTGAACAGGACTTGGCAAGGCATGCTATACCTTCTTAGAAACCTCGTGGTGTTGTTTGCTATATCTCTTTGGACCGTCAACTTTTCCAATCGTCCAAAAATATAGCCAGCTCAGACGTCCCGTGTTTTTTGCCCACTCACAAGAGCCTGTGTTATGGTATCATCCCCGGTCATGCTCTCGGTAATATTAACGTAGTTGATCTATTAGTCCTACATACTTCAATTACTACTAGTATTGCTAGTATCATTATTACCGTCGCAACGCAACCTCGTCATAGTTACTTCTTAGTTGCGCTTACTCTGTTCTCTGTTTGTTACTGCATGATAGAACCATATAAAGCTCTCATCATGGAACCTCGATCAACTCATCGTCGGAGAGGCCCTCCATCTTCTTCCCTCAATACTTCAGGCAGCCCGACGACCACAGAAACAATAGCGAATATGGCCAAATCATCAAGCTTCCTATCCTCGGGCGAGGACGAAAAGCATATATTACCAGTTTCCACTATCGCCACACAGATTCAACCTCCGGCATACCAAGACTCTATCACAGGTGAAGGTCACACCTTGCGCAAATGCGAAAGAACTTCATCATGCTATTCGAGCTTCAAGAGATTTGCTAATATCTCCTCTCTCATGTAAGAATTAGACACAATCCTATCGAGATGTGAAATTGGAGCTAACAGCCACACTCACCAACTAGTACCCTTGCCATCATAACATGTGTGGTTTTCGGTACTACTCGTGCCTTTACCTCTGACCGTCATAATCATCTTGTGACTGTTGGTGTCCCTCTGCCATGCCATTCCCACAACGACTATTGGAGACGTCGTCCATTATTTGATGCGCTTAAGGCAGGATGTACCGGCGTAGAAGCTGATGTCTGGCTTCGGAATAACGATCTCTATGTATCTCATAACATGCCCAATTTTGCTCGAACCCCGACCCTTTCACAGCTATATATCAACCCCCTCATCAACATCCTCGAGCGTCGCAATATGAGACAGACTGATTCCGACCGCCCCAACGGTGTCTTCTCACGGTACCCAGACCAGTCGCTTGTTCTCCTAATAGATTTCAAGGAGAAAGGTCAGGATGTCTTTGACGCCGTCTACAACCAGCTTGAGCCTCTACGTAATCGTGGCTGGCTAAGCTTTTATGAAGATGACGAACTTACTTATGGCCCCATCACCGTAGTCCTGACCGGCGATGCTAGTCTCGAGTCAGTCATGGCTAACACCACCTACCGCGATCTTTTCCTCGATGCGCCTGCCCTAGAACTTAAAGACGATGTTGAGTACAAGTACAACTGGACCAACTCTTACTACACCAGTGCCAAGTTTGGCAGTGCCTTCGGGCCGTTTGCCGGCTACTTTGCCAAGCCATCTGGCATTGACGAATACGTCCAACTAGCGCACGAGCGCGGCTTAAAGATGCGCTTCTGGAGCCAACCTGCGTGGCCTATTTCTTCACGCGATAGACTTTGGGGTGATCTCATGGATGAAGACGTAGATTATCTTAATGTCGACGATCTAGTTGGTGTCAACCAGTGGTTAGCTGCCCGCAATGGCCTGGATAACAATAATTTTGCTAAAGGCGAAACTCCCATGTCTCTCGACTAAAGGGACTCGACCTAGCCAATCACGCATTTTTTAATTTTATCTTTAGGTCTTCCTTTTGCAACATCTCTCTTTCTTATGTTCTTTTCTTCTCCCTATAATTATTTTTTTCTTCTTTTCTTTCGTCGACTTCTAGGATCTCTAACTCGGAAGACTAGGTTCATCGTCTGTGCCTGGCTTGGTTCGTGTGTCGGTTTGTTAAGTTGTTTCATTATGTCTTTTGTCTTTGTGCCCGATGCGCTTCCCAGTATCATTTGTTCGGCTTGGCTTCCTTTTCTTTGATTTATTCTCTACTATTGACTTCATTATTCTTGATACCCCACTAAGTCATACTCATATCATTCATTTCATTCATATACTTTTTTACTCCTTAGCCATCACTTTGGCGAATAAATTCTCTCATTGTACTATGTCAAATTATCTATTTTTGAAGGCCTTGTATATGTGATATTTGAAATGTATCCTTGTATTTTGGTATTCTCGTCATCTTTCTGCGGATAGCGCGTATCTTCGTTTCTACCATATGAAACCTTTGGTAGACGTCACAAGCGATAGTAGGAGAAATTTAAGCCTTATGTTGCCAATATCTAAGTTCGTGGTCACCCAATTTACCATGCCGCTCGAATATCGTGACGATCACTAAACTTTTTACGTGATAGTAAATTCACATCTGTAACGCTTACAATTAAACTTCTAAAGATTAAAACTTGTCATTAGTGCTTCACTTTATAAACCCGTGTCTCTAGTATATCTCTATTTATTTTCTGCTTGATAGACATGAGACATTTCAGCATAGTTCCTCGCATTATATTATTGTGATAATTTTTTTCTTCGGCAAGTCTATATCTCATATCAACGGATGTTACATTTAACAATGTAGCTAGACAGCTTTTCAAATTCGGGCACTATGTTTCAGCTCAGGACTTGGCATCAGCCACAGATATCTGATAGTTGCCCTTGACCGTAAGAAGAAGTGGAGTCCGATGCTTTATTTCCTTTTAGGGCTATCGCTTTGATTTCGTGGCTTTAATGATTTAAATCAGGAAAAAATGAACTTCCGCATAGCCGTTAGATTCATGGTACAGGAAGAAAAATACTTGTATGCGAAAATGAAACTAGGTTTAGACAAGGTAATCATAAACGAAAAAAAAAAAAAAAAGAGCTTGTATTTTGCCCGAGNNAAACGAAAAAAAAAAAAAAAAGAGCTTGTATTTTGCCCGAGTGTGTAAAGAATTCCAATGCGATGCGAAACTTGATATTCAGAATCTTTAGTGTCTAAAGTGTCACAAGATAAGCAGGAGATAACTATCTAAATATCTTTCTGGGTAGTTTTAAGATCCGGCCGAAATAATGGGGCCGTTTTCGGTAATACAACCTGTGACCTGAATTGAGAAACCTGATGAAAATATCGAGTCCTTAGATAGATCTTTACATGTTACAACGTTGTATGCATAACCTGTAAAATTTATATAAGCGATGAACTTTTTGGTGAGAAAACCGAGAAAGAATTACCTTGATTGACACTTCTAGTACGAAGTGTTGGACCGCAAGAGTGTTATGAATTGCATAGTCATTATCATGAAAACTCTGGCTGTTGTATAAAGTGCACTTTGACTTTATCAACAGCTGTAAGAATACAGATAGAAGAAAATGGAGGTTGATCAGGGAAGATCAGCGACGAGTGCGAAGAGGCCATTCTAGCGGATCACGAACGTTAATCAGGACACAAAGATGATCAAGATGAAGAAGGTCGTGCATGACTGAGTACGTATATTGAGAAATGAATGGTGTAAATGGGTATTCCAAGTATAAACGGAAGAATACATGAAAGTCGTAGTATCGAATGAGTAGTCGGCGGGCGCGATAGAGTATATGTATCATCATGTATTGGAGCGTTTGTTTATATATGTTCTACAGCTCGGGTACTTGCAGCCGATTGCACGGGAGTTCCGAGAACTAAACAGTCTGGTTTAATGAGACTGATAGAAGTTAGTAGAATAATGTATACGGTTGAACATTGTTTTCTTTCATGAATTCTGAGAAAAACTGTCCACTAGAGAAGAAAAGTGTAGAACAATAGCAAGAGAAGCAACCAAGTCTGCATGGATTTAGATTCACGATAGGCCACAAAGGCGATTTAGATGTTATTCCGTAATTTGAGCGAATAAAACTTGTCTCTTTCTATCATTGAAAATCAATCATCGTCCCATGTTGCCTGTATTCAATATGTATGATGTATGAATGAATCAAAGAAAGTTCATGAATGTACAGTAGTGGAGAATATAATCAAGAACAATGTTAAGAGATATCGCCTCGCTTTTACGCTAACAAGGGTAAGCGTAGCACCCAACATTAGACTCATCTGAAAATGAATGCAACTTCCATGTGGTAATCACATATAACCTGTCACTAACGGATAATGAACCTCGAGCCAAGAGAAATGCCGGAGTTACATTGGCCGGTCTTCGTAATTTTCTTTGATGTTTCCTAGAACGGGATAGCCTGTTTTATGAGGGAAGCAAATGCCATTGGACTATTTTTGTGTCCGAAGGGGATAATACATGTATCTATGTATGTATATCGTTTCCGGTATATTTGTACAATGATCTCCTATGAGCTAAGCAGGAGAACAATTGCAAGAACTCAAGAACAATGTTGTCCAGAAACCTTTGGTAACCTAAGTGTGGGTAGATCTGGCGCTAACCCTAATAGGGATAGGTGACCTACCGTTTGCTAGGGTGAACAATATGTTTATGGGGGACAGAACAATATTAAGATATACGAACATAACTTCTGCAGTTTGAAAGATTTGTACAGTGGGGACTCCGGAGGCAGAGAATAGTTGGTAATTACTGCTGGCAAACAGGACTGGAAGTTAATGGAGCTGTATAGTGTGCTTGCCTCTGTTGATTGACTTAGTGACTGTGCTAATTGGCTCTCTCTGGTTGGCTACCTGTTTAGTGAATAGGAAACCACCCACTGTAACTGGAGTAATTGCGTTAAACTTGTAGCATGACTGGTTGCCTGTCAACTACATAGGCTGATACTCATGGAGTAATTCGATGCCTTTCGAGAACTATAAGAGGGAGAGTGATCACCCTCATTTTCTACTTCTTCTAATCTCTTCCTTTCTTCATCATGCTCTCTACTTTCTTTACTACTTCATTCACTTTCTTCGGAGAAAACAACAATCACCAAATCCATCACAATGGCCGCCGTCAAGATCGCTTCTTCCGTCTCTAAGACCAACAACCAGGATTCCCTCCGCGAGTCTGCTGCTATGAAGGACTCTATCATCCAGGGCTGCTCCGTCATGAAGCACGACTCTATCATTCAGGGTTGCACTGTCATGAAGCACGACTCTATCATCCAGGGATGCACTGTCATGTAAATAGCTTTCGAGTGTCGATCTCGCATCAATAGCTGTTGAGTGATGTCTGTTCTGAGTCGAGAAAGTCTGAACACTGCTCACATGTAAGTGATCCCCCATAGCTTCGGCTTCTGATCTAATAAGAAGTGAACTGACCATATATATCTATGTCTAGACCAACAGTAACCGTCGTACGACCTGAATCTCAGTACACTTTATTTCTTTAATCCTTCTTTTTTTTCTCTTTATCAACACTACGTGGCGCCGGCTTGGATATCTGTCCCATTTCTTAATAATCAACTATCGGGGACGCCCGATCAACTGAAGTAGGGTCTCTATGGAAGAATTACTTGCTGGATGTCTTTTTTTTTTTCATACTACTGGGTGCCTATAGAGGTTCTTTCTCACTACCGGGAGCAGTTTAGCACATTATTAACCCAACCGCCTTCTCGATGGAGTATTGGGACATCTTGATAGTGTTTTCTTGGTGGGTTCTCTAGGCTAAAGGCTTGCAATATTGGGAGAGTTTATTAGCGATAATATTCATTGCCAATGGCAAATATCTAATACGACTGGGACGATGTTAAACCATTACACAATGTTTGATATGCTTCTGTGACTTGAATAAGATATGTGACATGTCTTTAAACTGTCTTTATGATACTATGTTTTGAACAAGGATAACAGTTCATTCTTGAGATCTTTGTGTAACATGTGGCCTTAGCACACGCCTCGGGAAACAAGAAGAGACACATAATATTTTGTATAATATATGAAAATATTTATTAATGAGTTATGCTAAATAGATGCAAGGTATATGAGAGTTACGATGTATATGCAAAAAAATAATAAAACAAATCCGGGATAAAGGAATTCCGTCATCCAAATGCAATGCAAAAAAAAATCAAAATGCTAATGATCTTAAAAGGTGCCCTCCCAAATATTGTCGGACGGGCGCATGCCAGTTTCTATGCCGGGCCGCATGCACAGATCACGTTCTTCGGAGTTGACGCTAGTAGAAGCTGCGTCCATATTCTCTGGCATGACTAGGAACTGCATGAACATTCCAGATTCTGCGTGCCACATATTGTGGCAGTGGAAGGCCCATATACCAGGGTTATCCAGGGTCACACGGATCAGCACCCATTGGTACGAGCTGACAGTCACAGTATCGCGAATGACGGGGTTGTCTAGGGCATTGATAGAGGTGAGGTAGTCATCCAGCTCGTCCTTCTTGGGGGGGTAGCCGGTAGAAGACTCGGCGAGAACCCAGAACTTGTGGCCATGCATGTGGAAGGGGTGGGCTCCATCGTCAAAGTTGTTGATGGCAATATCGAGAGTCTGTACGCCACTGGTCTGGAAGACAAACTCCTTGTTGATATCGAACATCCAATCGTTGACACCGTTGATAGAGCTGTTATCTTGTAGAAGACGTGTAGACTCGGGGGCATCGAGAACACGGTGGAGTGAAGGATACGAAGCGTTTCCGTGCCATGAGGTCGTGTTCATGAAGCCGCGGGCTAATCTCCAGTCTCCAATATGGAAAGATGCCTTAAGTTGGATGTAACCATCGCTGTCAGGAATAGTGGGTTTGGCAACAGGGTGCAGCATTGATGAGTTCATATCCTTGCAAACGACCTCGATAGTATCTTCCCAGTTTTTGCTTGTGGGGTCCTCAGTCTTCGCCTCGACGCCCGGGCCGTCGACATAGCGGATGATACCATGGACCTCAGGCTCCATGAAGTCATTCTTGTGGCGGAAGCAGTGGGTCACAAAGCGACCTCTGAACCAGAACGAGTCACTGTTGGTCGAGTTGGCACCGATGATAATGCTGTATCTCTGGGCCGGCATAAGCTCCAGACGATGGAAGTCTTGCGGGATGACATCTGTGCCATCAACTTCAGTGACATAGAACGGGTGCTCATCAACCTGAACTTGGAAGGTGGCAAAGGCACCAGTATTGATGATACGAAGGCGATGGGCCTTGCCCCTCTCCAATGGGATCTCAGGGTAAGCAAGGGTAGAATCGTTGCATTTCTTCTGCGGGAAGTCCGTGCAGCTGCGAACGCCATGGCCATTGATCAGAGCACTTTCGGGAACAGGCTCTTCATTTTCTCTGCCAGGTGCCAGATAGTCCATTAACAACTCAGATGAAGGAGTTTGATAGTGGTCGTGCACCATGATAATACGATCAGATTCATAGGCAATTTGCTGGAGCTCGGTCAACTCGTTCTTAGCATGGACGACCACGGGACCAAAGAGACCGTCACTTGCCTGGCCACTGTGGTGAGCATGATACCAGTATGTTCCACTCTGGCCTGACACAGTAAAGTTATATGTGTAGCTAGAGCTAGGGGCAATAGGGCACTGAGTGACACCAACAGTGCCGTCCATGGCGTTGGTTCCGTTCTGGAACATACCGTGGAAGTGAATGGCGGTAGCATTGACGCCGTGGTTATCGATATGTACGACAATGTTGTCACCCTCGTTGACCTCAACAAGTGGACCAGGGAATTGATTGTTGATAAGAATCATGGGGCGATAAACACCGTCGGGGTTGAGCTGAGTGTCGTTGATAGACCAGAAGTACTCGCGGACCATGGGCTCAGCGTTGTAGTCCCAAGCAGAATCGATGACATATTCCTCCATAGACCGCACGCTAGGCTCAGAGGGGGTACCCTCGTGATACTGTGCAACATTTCCCGTGACCTGAGGCTTGATAGCACCGGTGATGGTAGCGTGAGGTATAGAAGGAGAGAAGGTCGTCACAGAGGCCACCAGATCCGCATCAGAGACCATGGCAGTGATGGAAGCCACCAAGTCAGTGTAACTGGAAGCGCTATTGGTGACGGTGGTAGTGATAATGACGGTGACGGGATCCATATCGTTGACGATAGGGGACGACTCGGTCTCGGCATCATTGCTGGAGCCAGACGAAGCTAAGGAAACGCCTAGCTTGACCAAGCTGCCCGCCAGCACCACGAGCATAGTGATGCTGACCATGACTGCTAACCAGAAGAGTTTGCCGAACTTGAAACTGCTAGAGCCCGCAAATTGCACACTAGATCGTGACTTCAGAGAGTCTTGGAACTCAAAGTCTTCACTGGGTGATTGGATGTCAATGCTATGGGGCTCTTCCGCAAGGAAAGGTTCGTTCTCGGCGGATTGCTTCATTGTAGTGCGAGGACGGATTGTTCAGGATAAAGTCATAGCAGAAAGCAGTGGGGAAAAGGGGGTAAATAAGAGACTGACGAGGGGACGTCAAGACGGGCAATATTGAGTCTCTGCCGTGATGATATCAAGTTAGTTGTGATGTTTGTGAATGTTTGTGAATGATGAAGATGGAGGTCAAGAGCAGGAAGTCTGAAAATAGAAGTGAAGCATAAATATGGAAAATAAAGAAAGCACTGATGTTGGTCGAACCGAAGGCAGAAGAACAACTAAAGGATTAGATAGAGTGCTTGGCAAAAAAAAAATTACAGCGAAAAGGATAGAAGATCGGAAGTCGCGCAAAGCTTTGACTACTCGATGCTCAAGTTGTCAATCGGCGGTTTTATTGTACAGAGAAATATTGCATGGTGGTGGAAAACCAAAGCTCTTTTCCCCCATACTAATATGTTGATAAATATAGGAGGGAAAAAAATAGCCTCCAAAGCCAAGCGAAGAAATTGTGAGAAGCATTTGTAGGGCGTAAAGCTTAGACCAGTAACTGCATGCTGCAGCGACAGCAAGTGCGTTTAAGTGGAGCGGAACGAGCTAAAAGAAAATGGGGCGAGAAAAGAGCATAGCGGAAGATGGTGGGGTGTTATTATCTATCAAGGGTATGCATATGAGGGTCGGGAAGTATCCGTTTAGGGCAAACAAGCAATGAACGCATCGACAAGAACTGACAGAAAACTAATCAGGAAATTTTCTGGTTGTTCCCAGTCTTTGCCTGCCGTGAGACGAGGAAGGACCCAGTGACAAAGTCTTGCTCGCTGATTGGTCTATCGATTAGTGCACAAGCTACAAAGCTTGAAAAATTACTTGAGAAATTATATAGAACCCGAGGCATAAAAATGATATACGATGATTTGTTTCTTCCTCACAGAAGATAGTCGAACCACGTGCCGAGACTGTGGACTGTAAACGCAAAACAGTTCTAGAATGTATTAATATGAAGGTATTCTGGTTCGGTCACCGATGTAGCGCACCGACATTCTCTAAATAGCATGGAAAGCCTGTGGAAGCATCATATCCGTTGGTAATTCTTAAAGTCGTTGCCTGGGGACAACTATGGCCTATCCGACGATGGCCATGGCATGTTGAACTAATAAAAGACTTGGTATTGGAAGAATCTTTTATCATTTTGCCTTGTTATAGAAGAATATCACGAGACTGAAATGAATATGGGCAAAAAAGTTTCGACGTAGAAGGACCCTTCTAACTGAAGGAAGAAGGCCGCTAGTATGATATGGATTCTGAGCTAACCTCATTGGTAGCAATGAGGGCAAGTAAATAAAGAGACTCCCCGAAAAGGCGGTTTCCGGATTTGGAGAGGTTCAAAGCTTTAGGCAAAATACCGTCCATTGATTCTCGTGTTTGCGTATCTTGGGATGGCCGAGATCTTCCAAGTCCGAAGAACTACCCAATATCGTAATTCGTTTTCGGTAGGGTTAACAAGAATACATATAGTAGATTGGTCTGTGAGGCAACTATACAGTGAAAGAAACACCCAAGGTACGAAAGCACAAACTCAGAGTGGGCTCTTGCGTGGCACATTCCAAATAAATTTAGGCTATTTTATGTACTAATAATTTTTTTGTAGGCTATTGGGGATCCTAGTAGGACGGAAAGTAAAGGGCAAAAAAACAAAATAACAAGCAGAAACTCTAAACTTGGTGAAACGTTAGTAGGTTGTTTGTTGTTATGCTGGTACTAACTGAGAACTCACGCCACAAGGCCAAAATTTCTATTGCTGTTACTACTGTTGCTTGCTGTTCCTACTGCGGTTCTTAGTATTCCTTCGAGTACTTTTAGCATTACTTACTCATTTTTCAATATGTTATAAAAGCTCCCTCGTGCCCGCCTTTCCATCATCACATAATCTTCTTGCTCCTCAACCTCTTCAGTCCACTCCTTCTTCACCTTCTCTTCAGCTTCACTTCAACAGTCCACGCTCAACAGCTTGTCTAGCTCTTTCCTGCGATATCTTCACTGATTACCACAGACTTCTTTTCCCCATCACTTCTTCGTTTACTCGCTCCCCTTCTTCGCAGACAAAATGCAGTACTCTATGGTTCTTGTTCTGGCCGCGGCCGAGATGGTTACCGCTGTGCCTGCCTTCAAAGATCTTCCTACCACCTTCAAGTGGTGGTCTGCTGATGTAGCTCAGACTACTAGCCCTACCTCCAACGTCAAGGGCAAGGTCTTCGATCGCTACGTTTCTATCTGGTTCGAGAATACCGACTTCGACAAGGCTGCTGGTGACCGTAAGTTATCACTTTTCTATCTGTTCTTCTGTTTCTATATACTAACTCTCCTTTCCAGCCAACTTCGACTTCTTCGCCAAGAAGGGTATCACCCTCTCCAACTTCTACGCTGCCACCCACCCTTCGCAGCCTAACTATGTCGCCGCTCTGTCTGGTGACTACTTTGGCATGGACCACGATGAGTTTGTTCACCTGAACGCTAACGTGTCCACCACCGTCGATCTTCTGGACGACAAGGGCATCTCTTGGGGTTTCTACCAAGAGGACATGCCCTGGACTGGCTACGAGGGCTTTGATTACAGAAACCAGCAGAACGGTGCTGATGACTATGTCCGCAAGCACAACCCTGGTATCATGTTCGACTCCATTGCCAAGAACGACCAGCGTCTGACCCAGGTCAAGAACTTGTCCATGAGCGACCCCTCTGACTCTGTGTTCCACATGGATCTGGCTACCAACCGTCTGCCTCAGTGGGTATTCATCACCCCCAACATGACTTCGGATGCTCACGACTCCGACATCACCACTGCTGGTACCTGGTTGAGAACCTTCCTTGAGCCCCTTCTGGAGGATGAGAACTTCATGAACAACACCCTGGTGCTCATCACCTTCGATGAGAACGAGGCCTACCAGGAACAGAACAGATACCTGTCCATCCTGCTGGGTGATGCTGTTCCTGATGAGCTTCGCAACACTACTGACTCTAACTTCTACAACCACTACTCTGAGATTGCTACCGTCCAGGCCAACTGGGACCTCCACACTCTGGGCCGCTGGGATGTCGGTGCCAACGTTTTCAGCTACATTGCTTCCCTCACTGGCAATATCCTGCGCCCCTTTGAGAACCTGGCCAACACTTACTTCAACGAGTCTTACGCCGGTGTCATGAGCGAGAACAAGCTTGCCGTCTACCCTGCCCCCAACCTTGATCTTGACAACGCTATCAGCGGCCGCACTATCCTCCCCGCCATTAAGGAAACCTGGGCCAACAGCGAGCTGCCTACCTACTACTACGACACTGTCAACGTCAACGACGGCCTGAACCCTCCCCGCGGCTACTAAATACTCTAGACTCTTATGTCTATCGAGCTCAAGCGGTTCTTTAACTAGATACTGCAGCCCGAACCAAACATTGGTGACGGTGGTTGTGGCGGTGGTGTTGATCATGGCAAGAGGCCAAGGTGAAGGAAGAGTCGGGGTGAGACTAAATTGGTGTGCATCTCGTCATAATCAATTTTTTTTTTTTTTTTTTTCATTCATTGATTCATTCATTCAATCATCCATTGATTCATTCATTCAATCATTCATTTCATTTTTCATATAGCTATCACATATTTCATACAAATACATCGTTCTTATTACATTTACCTTGATTGTCTCCAATATAATTTTCTCTAATCAGCGGTCTAACATGCTCTATAGAGAAAACAAACAATATGTCAGAATGTCAAAATAGAAGACAAATTGTGTGTGAGTGGGGCTTGTGACAATAAATATTTTTCCGTTTTAATTTTTTTTTTAATTTCTTTAAAAATTTTTTTTACCAAACTTCTTCCCATAATATACCATGTAGCAGTTAGCTTCATGTGAAATATATTTTTTAATATATTTCTTTTTCTTCATTAGCAGTGATGATAACATAGCATATTTTCAACTTCTGTTATTTTTTTCGCTCTTTAATTTCCACCGTTTAGGAAAAATAACACGAGCATGAACATGAAGTAGTGAAATAGTGTTCTTGTATTAGTCTAGTCTTAGCAGAGACAAGAGGGAAAAATCCAATTTATCTAGATCTTGACTGCTGTAAAGATAAGAGAATACAACCGAGAGAGGCTTGTCAACACAAAATCCCGAGAAAGTCTTCCTGACGCGTCATCTGAATTATTTTTGGCCGAAAGCAACGGAAAACGGCTTTAAAAGATATAGAGCTATCTGAAGTATGTCAGTAGTTTATTTGCAAAACATCTGTGTATCTACGGACTGTACGAAGATGTGTTTATTGTTGTTTTCTCGTCTCCATATCTTCCGTTCTTGAGGCTGGTTTCTGTCATTGTACTTGTCAGTGGTAACAACTATCATAGCTCTATAGCTCCATAAAATTAATGAATTGAGAAAAAACAACATAAAAAATATAAAGCTTAGTAGATGGTAAGACTCATGCCATCCCTAGTAAAGGCTAGGCAAGACACCCTCCTGGTGGAGTAACTCTAAATAGCACCGATACCCCTGTTTACTCCGTAAAAGACTGGCATTCTCAATGAGACGTCACTAATAACACAGCAAGAAGGTGTTTGGTTTATGCGTTCTCTTGTCTAGAAACAAGCACATCAGTTCCGATAAACATCGGCTACCCGTTTAATACCTATTCAAGTAATGCTCTGACATACCGTGTATCCTTTATTGCTCATGTATCTGTTACTATATCAAGATTTCCACCTACACCTTACTGGAGAGCTTGGACTGATAACAACAGTGTTAGATGGTATCATATCAGAGATTTCCCCTGGCTATACCTTTGATTTTTTGTGGGTGGTGTCCAATCACCCACACATCGAGCCTACTTTAGCTCATAGACGCATAAACCAAGCGAGCCAATGTCTAGAATTCGACACGAGCACAGACTTGTCTACATATTATGATGCACTCGCTAGCGCCGACTATGATATCTACTAGCCTATATGCTTAGCCCACTAATCCTCAAGATTTAGTTGTGCATGTATTGAACTGTATACTAGCAAAGATAGGTAGCAAGGAAGATACGAGCAGCTGTCATTATCTTCCTTTTTTTTTTCCTGTCTGTCTTCTTATCATTATGCATTTGTTGCTGAATACTAGAGTTATCTTCATATTCTTAAAATAAGGCAATCTACGGAAGCTCTAAGTGGATTTTGATCCTGATTCCGAGTCAGATAGGCCGATGATTTTCCGTGATGTCATTGGCAACTACTCGACTTCACCAACAAGAACTATGAGGCTTCAATGTGAGCCTTCGACAATCTATGTGTCATCACGTCACCCACTCATTTTATCGGCGAAACCGCTGACAATGCACTCCATGGTTACTACAACATAAGTTCATGGCGAAGACAAAAGGCCCATTCGTGAACAATGTGCCAACGAAACCACTATCACGGGATTTTGATTATTACCTCATAACTTTGATAACAAACGGCTTGGATTTGATTTGACCGTTGATCGATAAAAATAAAGATAAAATAAAAGGCTGGTCAGTAGCAAGTAGCGCCAAGACGGTAGTTACTTAGCGTCACTCGACTGACACTTTATCCTCCTTCCAAGTCTTCCTTTGAACTTCATTTTGGAGAAAACAACGGCATAGGCGTGCATCTATAGATACTTGACGAGATGCTACCTTTTTGGACTAGACCGCTCCGCTGTTTCTTTAGCTTGTATTCCCTTCCTTGGGTGACAAGGTCGAATGTTGAGTTCCTCTGAAAAATTCGCTGGGTAGGCCATCATGAAGCCCCTGCAGAAAAGTCTCCAATTTTCTTCGGAATATTAGCCTACATGCCGAGGGCTTTGATGGCCTGTGATTATACACATGTGCTCTAATTCTGTGCAGTGAATCGGCCACCGCCAACTACAAGTGAGTTACATTAATGTACGATATCATGATGTTTTATACCGCTAGTGTGAGGGCATAACTGATATTAACATGTTAAATTCCACTTGTGGTGGCTGTCATTCGTCAAGCTTGCGCTGTTTTCATATGCATAAAGGGAGGCTGAACATACAACAGCTTGTCGATCGGTGTCTACTTTGATCTAGTTGCGACAAATACTCAAATAATGTCTTCTAGAAGTTCATGATACTAACAAGCATGACTATCTTTATTGTTCGTTATTTCTCCCATGCCGAATCAAATACTACCCATACAATAGAAGTGGTCAAGACACATGCTTGCTGATCATGCTGCCAAGCAAAAGTTCGGGCAAATATGCTATTCTACATTATGCGTGGGATCTTTGTTTTGTTGACTTGCTTTCTAGGGAATTGAGTTCCCGAGAGAGAAAATGACATTTCAAGTCTTCTCTATGGAAGTATTTTGCATTTGCATGTAGAAGATAACGGGTTGATCAACGCCGTCTAGCTAACAAGTTATTGTGCTAGACCGCCGGTTACCACAACTAACGACCCTAAGGAAGAAACCAAAGATGTTCATAACTATATGTATGTACATCTACCATGTACGGCTTCAATACACGAAACTTGAAAAATCACACTAAAGGTTAAACCGTAAATAAGGCACTTAACTTTGAATAGCTAGTCAGTTATTTTTGAACCAGACGTACTTTTTTTATATCACAAGTTTTATCAAGACACTAAAAACTTGATCAGTGCTCACAAAAAATTAGGTAAGTAAGTCGTTGCGCTGACCGTGCCCGTATCCTTGCTCTCAAAGAACCTTTTTTTGTCCACCCCAAAGCCATCGTGTAGACCGTGAATGGTGGAAAAAAAACAGTGCTAGACATTTCTACTATTACTGTAGTCTAAAGTCAGTAGTCTCTATGACCAGTATCTTGCCCCTCCTCTGGCCGCCACTATCATTAGAAGCCATCATTGCCTCCTCTATGGTTAATCCAGCGGCAAAAGGTGCTTGCTTGGAGCTAGAGTACGAAAAATACGATGCTAGTCGAAAGAGCCAGCCGACCCCGTGAGGTTGCTGCAGTCTAGGGTCGATACTGCCATTCTGACCATAGAGTCTCTCCACGTAACAATTCATGTACAGAAACCCGCAGTTATAGCGCATCTTTTCTTAGATCTCTTCATTTTCTTGTTCCTTCTTTTCCTCCTCATATCCATTTTAGCATTGTTCGTCGATCTACTGTAGATGATCTTCTCTGACCTCCTTATTCAGCTATATCATCTCAATCTAACTCTCTGAATCTTATCTCACATTCATGATCTCACAATCTTCAATCCTCTCATTACCATCTCATTGAATCCTGTTCAACCATCATCACGCCTGTGTGTCCATCTACTCTCATCAACAATGGTCTCCAACAATGAGATCGACTCGCCAAACGGCCGTACCTCGCCTTTCGTGACACACTTCCTCAGTGACTTTACCCTCGGTTTCAGTGATGGTCTCACCGTCCCCTTTGCCCTCACAGCCGGCCTATCCTCACTAGGAAAGGCAGACACCGTGATCTATGCTGGTCTTGCCGAGCTATGTGCCGGTAGTATCTCTATGGGCATTGGTGGTTTCCTATCTGCCCGTGATGCTCTGCCTGACCGCCATTGTACATCCAAGGCTTCAGACGAGGAGGAAGCAGAATGCCTTGACGAAACAAAGCAGATGATTGTCTCGTCAGAAGATGAGTCTCTGCGTTCACCTGTGTCAAGCATCAGTCAAAGCCCTCGGTATAGCCTAGAGGGTGTCTCTGAAGACCATATCGTTCGCGCATACCTTGCGCCTCTAGGTCTAGGCTCTGACGAGACCAACCAACTCATCACCACCATCGCAGCCAAGGGACAAATTCAACGTGCGACACACCGTATCCAGAGCTACATGGACAGCGTCAGCACAAATGCCGAAGAAGACAGCAATGAACCTACAGCCAACACGCCAATCATGTCTGGCGTGGCTATCTCTACTGGCTACATAACCGGCGGCCTGATACCCATGCTTCCTTACTTATTTGCTCCAACTGTTGGTCTAGGTTTGATCTGGAGCATCATCGTGTGCGCCATTGCGCTGTTCTCATATGGAGCTGGCAAGAACTATGTTCTAGGTGGCCGCAAGCCATCCTTGAGCAAGTGCCTCTGGGAGGGCACCCATATGCTAGTCCTTGGAGGTGTTGCTGCTGCTGTTGCCGTGCTTTGCGTGATACTGGTAGAAGGGTCGCACGAGTCGTCATAAACATGTTTTGGATAGTATGACGATAGTATCATCTTGAGAAGGAGAGAATACATCAACAGTACCTCGTCTTGGTGTATCGTAGGTATCATATGCAAACCGAGACGAAGGGTGATACCAGACATTTGCATTATCTTATAGTTTTTTTTTTTTTTTTTTTCCTTTGGCATATACCAATACATCATACAATATACATAGCATATCATCACTCAATAATCTCACGTTCAACTAGCTCTATAACTACTGAAACTTGTTCTTTGAGTCCTCCCCTTGCGTTGTCGTTCTCCTATGATTCTTAGGATGCCGTCAAGATCGCAATAACGTTTTCGTGGGATACTATAATTCCTCGGTGTGTACCCCAACCCTATTTTTCATCACCTATTCTTTTTGGCCCACTGCTTCCAAAAAAAAAAAGTTGAACCTGAACACACTTCTAATTTCTTGCTATTTTGAAGATACTTTAGAAGATAATTACTAGATAGACTGGCCAACTGAAAAAAACATCAACTTACAATCTTTCAACCATCAATCATAGCACTAGGGATATATTGGACTTGACTGATAGTATCGAGTAGCTTCTAGAAAATATACATTTATCGATAGGCGGCAAGTAGCAGACCAAAGAGTGAAACTAAGAAGTACTCATTATTATTTGACATGGTTAGACACCCTTAACTGTGAGGTACCTTAGAATTGTGTTGACCTTCTTACAACACAACATCACTAACTTCTTCTCTCAAGATACTCCAAAGCACAAAGGAAGTTTAGTAGTTCTTAACAAAAAAAGGCAGAAAAAGTAAGTGTACGAAAATCCAGAAAATCATTTTCTAACTGGGACAGCACAGTGGGTACCCACCGAGGAATTATAGTGTCCCCAAGAAAATGTTATAGTGCTCTTAATGGTACTCTTCTTATATTATCATATCTCTTCCAAATCAAGTACATATATTCGCTACGCTTCTCCTCGTGAGTTGGAAACCCAGCTAACCCCAAAAGAGGATATATATAAAATCTCAACATTGTCAAATCAGAGATTAGTTCTCCAGCTATATATTGAATTCCGACACAGAGACACAGCAGCTTTTGGCGATCAGAATGCAGTGCTATAGAGGCTTTGGTTTGTCATATCCTGAGAATAGAATGAGATCGTCATGTTAGCTTTTGAGTTTTACTCTTGAACAAACGAAGGATTTTATGGCGGATGAGGAGGTTCATCCTTTTAGGAGCACCATTGTGGTTTTGTAACTCAGCTTTCGCATAGAATGGATAAGTGTAGAATTTAGACACATACTAACGTCGTGGAAACTAATTGATTCAGTATTTATATATATATATTGAATAGTTACTAAATAAGCATTATGGCTTTATACTCCGCAGTATACTCCATAAAATCATCACCGAAGTAATCAAAAACCCCTTTCCTTCGATAAACTGGAATGTACTGTGTTTCGCCAATGCGCAATAACTTCTGAAAGGATACCATGATCCCCTTGTTAACATATATGATAAAGAAAACATCTTCAACAGATGCGCACTCACCATGGTCGTACTTTGGCTCATGATCTTTGAACTTGATGGTAGTTGTAGTGTAGGCCCATGCAAATCCTTCTAGTATAGCAGGCGATTCACCGCCAGCAGCCTTCACCAATTTGTTAGGATCGAAGCTGAAGCCTTCTGGGACATCATGCTCTTTTTTTTTTTTTTCGTACGCCAAGATTAATGCCTTGTGGCGACCACCCAATTCCCCATCATCATCAATGCTCCATGACCATCTTAAGTGCGTGCCTTGATGAGACATGGCTTTAACAGACGTTCCGGTAAAATATGTAAAATAATATGGACCATTTAAGCTTGCCCAATGCCATGAAGGAAACGTTGTGTTTCTGAACTTAGATATGTCCATCGATGTAGAATCAAAACCACTGTGCCAACATAGAAAACCGGGAAAAAAACATCTTGGTATTCTAGCTATAGGCGTCATCCTTTCATCAAACCGAGCTACATCTTTTAGGATTCCATTCCATTCACCCTGTCGGAATAATGGGAGAACTTTCCCTGCAGGTACTGGTGCATCAACCCAGAAAATTTACTACCATGAGATAGATCAAACAAGATAGCCACTCACTTGCCTTTTTAAGATATCATGAGACTGACTCTCTATCAAAACTCGGTCATAGATCTCCATCATTAATGAACAAGTGGAAATTGTTATTCAAGATCTTCTAGAACCTCGAGTCGAATGGATTGGAAGATGTATCTAATCCAGCCTCGGCCCCTTCAAGGGCTCCTAACAATGCAGATATATCCAAGACAGTCAGATGAGGTTCAGTATACTCGGTAACAGCAAAGAAATTCCCTAAACGGTCCAACAAACTCAGTGATAGTAAACTGGACATTGAATCTAGGAACATGTCCCGATGGGTATAGCCATACGAGTTTCGAGCACTAAATATTCCTCTTGGGACACCTTGTACTATGAAAACGAATTCTTTAGTCTTGGCTTGTAATCGTGAGTGAGAAGACGCATCACGCCCCGACAAGGAGGCACAAAGTCAAAGGGCGAAGTGGCAGTTGCTGACCGGAATAACTCGTCGAAGAAAAAGAGGGCATCAATGCAATCTGCAATAAGGCTGTAGGTATCTTCGTCTTCCGAAATGAAATCTTGATGTTGCTCGACTGATATGTTATCGTCCATCATGGCCAAAGTCCCTGGTGGCTCCATTATCATTGCCAGTATATGGTATGATATTGATAGTCGTTTTATGGAGAGAAGGAAGCTATTTGTCTGTAATAGCTTCTCATTAAACCCACCAAGATCAATGTCAGAAGGTGAAAAACCTATCTATCCAAAGATAACTAGCCCCAGCTTTTTGGCA
This sequence comes from Davidsoniella virescens, assembly GCA_001513805.1. Classification (NCBI taxonomy): domain Eukaryota; kingdom Fungi; phylum Ascomycota; class Sordariomycetes; order Microascales; family Ceratocystidaceae; genus Davidsoniella; species Davidsoniella virescens. The sequence continues at coordinate 34,369 of LJZU01000218.1, read as the reverse complement.
AAGGTCCATAGCGTGGCGTCTCAGATAGTCTTTTGAGAACATATACTACTTAGTCTTAGCAGTCAGCTATAGTGAAGAGCCAGAGTCCTGAAATTCCCGGACATAACTCAGAGCAACATACGAAACAGATAGGTTGCCTTTCATTATCGGTATGGTGAAGCACCCTGCTTCAAGAAAGTAGTCTCGATGATAATTCAAAAAATCCAATGTTTATGACCCCGAATACTCGGCAAACTGTGCACTATCTCCTTCATGGAAACAGGGGCCAATGTCCCCCCAGATCGATTAGTCCTCGTCACCCAAAATCTAGGAAGTTCCTGGATCGTTGCTCGGTTCAAACTCATGGGATCCTAGTTGTCATTGTCTATATTATCTCGGAGTTCTTGTCAAGACAGCATTTGCTCGGGGGTCCAGACGAGGATGACCATTTCTGAGATATGAGATATTACATTCTGTACAAACTTGCATCCACAGCAAGAAGTGGATGGTAGGTTTTGGTAAAAACATTCAATTCGGGCAAATGGTTCACTTTCCAAGGTAGAATGGTTTTTAGGTGCCGAAGGTTGCGAATGGCCATAAACGTGATTGTCTAACAGCCAAACCGAGCATCTCAAGCATAGCCTTGCAAATTTGACTGAATCTTTGGTGCCTTCACTTGATGAGGAAGCTTCGTTGGGAGTCGACATTTTTGGGTAAAACAAAGTAAGGTGATTGTGAGCCATTAGAGTTCGAAATAGCAGTCACTTTTGGAAGAAGAGAGGGGAAGAAGAGGAAATATATATCTTTGTGATGAGAAATGCATTTCTGCCTGATACGTTGAGCCCCTCTAGATTCTACGTCAGTATAGACGAACCATTCAAAAAAGGCAAACCTCTGGTTTTATGTGTGCCGTCACATTGCACATACACATACAGATATTGTGCCTATACACCGTCTGTACAATAGTCTACATAGTGTGTCACATGTATCACACAAGTACATATTTAGTTGCTTCCAATATTTATATCCAGCCAAGCTAAGCCATTATGGGTTATATGCCTTTGGTGATATTACCAGCTGTGCTTTTCATTGTTCATTGTTTTACTGAAATTTGTTTACATGTACATGTAGTTACAGAGTTGTTGTATGCTATTCTATACATCGTCTCATAAGAGTCCCACTATATGGCGTACATTTTAGCATCATACTGTCGTCCTCCGCTGACAAGGGCATCAGGCGTTTTTATTAAACCCCCCCCAAAAATCAACAGTTGTGCACCACCACCAATATTCCTATCTTTACGATTTTATCTATTTTTTTTTGGAATGGATATACATGATTTTTCATAGCCCCTTTTTTTTTCTCATGATGACCATATTAGTAATGATAACTATGTTGTATCTTGTTGGGCAAGTTCCTAGTAGCTCTAGTAAGCAATTCTTGAGTTAGTATGAGTCCACTAGTACATAGTACATGAGTGTATGTTGTTTATGGTTTCACCAGCTGTTGAAAAACTAACTAGCTAGAACAAATTCACACGCCGAACGGCATCGTGAAGCACATGATACTCCATACTCCACTCTCTCTGGATGAACGCAGTGAAACTAGAGTCGATGTCTACGTCGCCTATGGTGAGATAACCAGCATCAGAGGATACCAAATACACCATTGAGAGTATGGAGCCTCACAAGTTTGTTTACGTCAAAGACCATTGGCTACCCCGCAATAGTCATCCAAGCATTCTATCCAATCCAGTCCCCTCGACCGACAAGAAGATCGAGTTCCTACCGGCAAACGGGAAGACTAGCCTTGCCCGCCTGGCCAATTGGGCCCGCGCCTAGAGCCAATTTCAACGGCCGCTGATGACACAGTTTCACCCACCCGGAAAGCTACCGACGCCCATAATCACGCAGATGACACCGGCCACGACGAAGACAACACTGTTGATGATAATGATGGCGCCCTAACAGCCCCAACGACACCAACGTGCACCCTAATGCCAACATTGACAAGGTGATTGACTCCATCCCCAAAGACAACCCGGATGTCCACCTTCACCAAGCCGTTGACAAGGTCATCCTGATCACCACGGGGACACACAGAACCAGTCCATCTCAACAAGGTGTTGGGATATCTACAGAGCCGATTGTGGCACTGATCATAGGTGCAGTGAAAGAAGAGAACATGGAGGACCACGAGTACGTCACTCAACTGGACTTCTCCAACGCCTTCGATACTATGGAAAGAGACCGATCGCAGACTCCGTGAGGAGTTCTAGGATGGATCTCTTCTGGGCAGCCTTTTGGAACCTACTATCCTCGTGACAAATGACGGAAACAAATTCGTGTCCTCAGAGGTTGTCCGACAGAGAGATGTGTTTGGTCCACTCTTTTTCATCCTGAGGATAAGGGAGTTTGAGGAGAAGCACAAGGAGGCATCAGGATCAGTAGAGGAGATCATGACCTACCTCAACGACATTGTCGTAGTCAGCCGACTATTGGACGGCCCGGATGCCGGTCTCGTTGCTTGCAGACCCAGAAATCGGGGTCTCCCTCAGCCTATCGAAGCTTAAGGCCCTACGTGTCCAGGACTGCCATGAGCCGACCAGCATAGAAGTACTTGGCACTTTCCTTGGCCCGACTGCTACCCTAAGAAGCTTCCTCTACGTCCGAATTGTCCGCCAGGCAAACACACATGAGCAGCTGTCACTGCAAGAAGCTCAATTGGTACTCCACTTGGGTACGCAACGAACTCTCCGGCACCTGGTAAGAACCCTACACCCCGACGTTCTGGAAGACATCTGGTCTATCCTCGATGACCTCCTCTTGCCAACATATCCCGTGGACCTACTTGAGCCCGAGGAATGCGAAGATAATGCGTTCGAAGACTGTGAAGAAGACTTCTCAGGATCAGAAGGGGATGATGATGATCTCAGGGGGTTTGCTTTTGGTGTGATTGATCTTTATTAAAGTCACTATCACTACTGTTTGCTTCTTGGTTTTGTACCCTGGTCTCTACTCATATCAAGATTACTGAACAAATATCAATACACAGGCACTATTGGTCGGAATACTAGGTGTCAGATGCCTTTAGTTTTTTTTTAGGTACATGTTTAGTGATGATGTAAAAGTTTGGGTATCATAACTTTGTCTAGGGTTATAATGCGATAACCCTACTACACCATAATCTATTTATAGCCATAGTAAGTCATTAAACAAGGGATAGTTTCTTGGCGTCATAATACATATATGTAAGAGTTGACCATGACTTTTCTAGATCTCATGATAAGGAGATCACTGTACTTTGATACGCTAGTCTATGTAAGAACAATCCGCCGTAAGTTAGATGGGCGGTTCCCTATGCTCAAGATGATGATTCAGCGAACCGAGTTATCTATAGCACCATATCTTATAGAAATCCATACACATTTATCTATTTCAGGTCGAGGTGCCGTGTTCCCGCATTCATTGCTTACACAGAACTAAGAACAAGGGGGTTGATGATACTTTTTTAGTATATGATGTAGGCTAAGATATGCGCGAGGAAAATGAACATGGGCGATAGGATGTAGATGTATGCATAAGAGACATGAAGCATGAAGAATAAGAGAGGTGCAACGTATAGGTTGGATGTATTTTCTACTGTGTATCTTTCCACGAAGATAGAGATCAGAGTCTGGTACTTGCTTGGTATCTGGTTTGTGGTGTATTGTGGCTAACCAACAACATAAGCAAACATTGGCAGCGGAAGATCATGTATGGAGTGATGTGGTTGGCAACAGTAAAAGAAAGACAGAGAAGAGAAGGGTGGGATGGCGACGAGACTATACCATTATGTGTATGAAGGCGTGCTTGAACAGAGTTGCCTTGAGATCCTGAGCCGAGATATATCGAGTCAGATGTCCATCTGTTGGTGATTACATATCAAGTATCCGTATACCGATATGTAGTCGACAAAGACGAGGGAAGAAATATATAGAGATAAAAGTATTAGTTAACTAGATCGATTTAAATTACCACCATGTACATACATTTGTAAGACTGGATGAATCGACAGAACAATTTGTAGCTGTGATCACCAAGCCAGCTAATAATGGTCCCGGCACATAAGTTGAAGCAAGAAATGACAGGGCCAGGGCGTCGAAGAAATTAGATTTTGATTCCTTGTCCTAAGCTCACAGACTGCAGATTAGAGACGGCAAAAGCGGAATACATGTAAGTGGGCGACTATCTTGAGAAGATACATATGTACTACTCTTGGTATGTAAGACATGCATTGTTTCGTAAGCAGCTCAGCGCCTACAGAGCCAAAATGTGTTGCGTCTACAGCTTGAAAATATGATGTACCGTATGAGCATTGCAGAGACATACAACTTCATGCGCATCTATCAACTACAAGTTACAATTGTTTGCTTGATTGAATCTAAGGTTGCCAGTCTGTTGGCTGACAAGCAGGGGTGGGTTGTTGCTCTTCTGTGTCTTTTTGTGGGTCGGGCGTCAACTGAAGGCTTCTGATTGGCTTGCCATGTGCGTTCACTGAAGCCAATCACGGCGATATAACAAGGTTCCGTGAAGATGATGGAATGATGGGAAACAACAGAAATGTTGGCAATGTTAGATGGACACTCGATGTAGCATATCAAAATCGAAATTGTCCGAGAAGTTAATCACGCCAGAGAGAGGATTGAACAATCGCCTTCGAGTCTTGTTGCTTTTTCCTTGGTCAACGGTTTACTTGGTCAACGGGCATCACATATCGCTAGTTATGGTTAGCATTGGTAAGATAGTGCCAACATTAGTGCCAACATTAGCGGACTTGACAGGATGTGTCTGGTAGAATGTGACTGGCTATAGCGTAAAACAGAGAAGGATGAAACGAGATTCTGGGCACTTTCTGGACCAGAGCGGGAGAGCAGCTGCCGTCCAACCCAAGGCTTTTGCTGGCTATGGTGGACTTGAGTAGCTGTGTAAGGTGCCAGTGACTTACATGGCCGGTTTCAGCGCGGGCAGGGTTTCTTTATAGGCTCTTTTCGGTCGTTAGTATCATATTAGTGTACCAAGATGGACACGAGAGGAGGGGCTACATAACTACATATATCAAGTTTGCTATATTAGTGTAGTAGTAGCTAGACCAACTACACGATCATTGTAAAAGATGGGAAGAGAAGAGATGAGGGGGGGGGGGGTTGAGAAGCCATATCAAAGTCAAGAAATATTAGTAAAATTGAGCATCGATGATCTGCCCTAGATAGGTGAACGACTAGTAAGCAAGCTCTACATATGCATATCTATTATCTCCGACTTGGGAGTACTGTGTGAGTATCTTGGGGCCTAGATGAGAGACCGTGTAAGTACTTTTTTATTCTGTAACAAATATTTTATTTTATGTATTTATTTCGTAACATACGTTAGATTACCAGTAACAAATACATACTGAAATCTTGCCTGTACAAAGTAGCCGTTTCGGGGTTGATTTGAGAGGTTGAAATGAGATCGAAAAGGACTGCCGGGCTAGACTGGGAAACAAAAGAAGAAAATCAGGTATTGAAAACGACCTTAAAAGAACACGAGATCCGCTCATGTACAACGCACCTGGGTTGTGTTCAATTTTTTTTTCGTTTTTTTTCATTTTTTTTTCGTTTTACACGTTCTTGATTCTTGATTTCAAATCTAACACTTTGCTTCAACTTTGCTTTTCTCCAGCTTTGAATCAATCACTATAATATACTACAACATAATCTTTATAGCATCTACTATTCACCCAACACTACATCATTAGTACTAAGCATCCACACATATCAACAGCCCCTAGCTACTAATCTTCAACATGAAGATTGGCTGTCTGCAGTTCTCGCCACTTAAAGGCGATCTTAACACTAATATCTCGCGGGCTAACGATATCCTGCAGGCTGCCGACACCGATAATATCGACCTTCTCGTCCTACCTGAACTTGCATTTTCCGGTATGTATTCCGAGTGATTGTACCGCTAGCATCTCCTTTATATTCAGATGGTGTTGAACCGGTTCAACTAACATGTCTCATTCATATAGGAACCGGATTCAAGAGTCTTGCCGAGGCATCACCTCATCTTGAACAGACCGCCAGTGGCATCAGCACAGCCTGGGCCAGGACGACAGCATCACAATATGACTGTAATGTTGTGATTGGATACGCCGAGCGCGCACGAAAAGGCGCCTCCTTCCAGCACTTCAACTCGGTGGTTGTTTTGAATAATGACGGTGATGTTCAAGCCAACTATCGTGCAGTACAACTACAGCCCAGTGAAGAATATTGGGCTGATGAGAGCAACCAAGGGTTCTTCGGCGACTGGATCGCTGGCCTTGGCCCTACAGCTATCGGACTTTCTATGGATATCAAGTACGTGCAAACACTAACCGTGTTGAGATATATAGTTGTGTACTAACAAGATGTATCAGCTCATACAAGTTCAAGGAACCGTGGTCTAGATTCAACTTTGCCTTCCATACACTCCAGGTGGAGGCTAACCTGGTCATTCTTTCCATGGCCTGGCCGACAGCTGACCGTTCTCAGGGATATGCTGCCACGCCCTTTGACCCTGATATGGAGACATTGACATACTGGGTTTCCCGTCTGGAGCCACTGATCCGGTTCGAAAACCAAGAAGAGATTATCGTGGTGTTTTCTAATCGTATGGGCCGTGACGAAGATGTTACATACGCTGGCACGAGCACTGTTCTTGGCGTTCTAGACGGAGAAGTAACTATCTATGGCATTGCAGGCCGTGCCGAATCAACTCTTCTCGTTGTTGATACTTGTGCAACACCAATAGGAAAACTTGTGTATCGCCCAAAGACTGACATGGCTTCTGAGCGAGCCGCCCAACAAGAAGCATTCGGAGCTCGCGCGCGTATACCTGTACGACCCAAGTCTCCGAACTGCTATATTCAACCGATACGATCCGGCGGTGGCCCAAGATTGAAACTTGCCACTGGGTCAGATATGATCAAGCCAGACGCCAACTCTGTGCACACGGTCACGCCGATTAACCCCAAGTCGAAAGGCTTTTCAGCCATTGCTGGGCTTCGGAATACACGAACACAGCTTGCAGATTTGACCGAGACTATATCACCAGTTGATACCCCACCAGAGCGTGCGGGTCGGTGGATGCGTCAACTAGCCTTGAGCCCATCACAGACTACCAATAGCCGAACCAAAGCAGAGTCCGTGGTACCGTCAGAAGGTCTCTTCTCTCCTGGTCTAGATGGAATTTCACACATTTCGGGATCAGATATTTATTCTGACATTTTTGATCAAGATCATGGTTCGACACGCTCAAGCCAGGAGTTTGTGCCTAGAAAGAAAAGCCCTGGCTTACGGCTTCCTGAAATGACCGGTGGTCGTCGAGCCGAAGACAAGGCAAACTACATATATCCGACATCTCAAAGCAGTAGCCAACTACGCCAGAATGAGCGACCTCAAACAGATGCCCGTCGCCGGCCTTCTATCTCCACACAGGTGCCACCGAATATGCCAGAGCCAAGGATTCGCGAGACTGTCATCACCGCTTCTCCAAAAGTGCACAACAACTTGATGGTTAGTGGCTCTTTGATTCCGATTGCGGCAAGTCCAAGTATTTGGAGTCGTTCACCATCACTGTATGGGCCAAGTGGTGGTATAGAGCCCTCGACAACGCCACCAATTCCCCGCAAGCAGAAAGATCCTCGCATTGAAGGACAGAAAGCCCTACGCTTGCAAATCGGGTCAATGCGTGCACGCTCAGCTTCGCAAACCCGCGGTCCGAATGGTCGGTCTATTGAGAGAATGCCGACCCCACCGAGAAGAGTTCTAGCTAGTGCTCACCCAGACTCAGACGGTCATTTCGTCTGGCCTCCAGTCAAGAGCCACAGGGAGCAATCACGAGATCATTGTCGTGATGTGACGACCGAGTATGGCGCTTCACATCAAGTGACGTTGCAGGAACTCAAGGCGACAAATGGCCCGCTGTTGCCAGGCAAAGAATGGTGGGTAGACGAGTGGATGAATCGTGAGATCAAGGACGTGCGACACCTGGATGGAACAGTAGCTTTGAAAGAAGAGCAAACAAGACCTATTCGTGAGGGTAGTGTAAGCGGAAAGAGTATCGGCTCGAAGACGAAGACGATCCGGCCGGGGCCAAAGACGCCGAAATCGATGAAGCTGTCGTTTGATGCCAGTCAGAACATGAGCTTTGCTTCTGAGGTTAGACGGCCGACGTCGTCACAAGGATATAGGAACATGTTTTAGATGTGATATAGGAAGCAAATGCAATACAAATGGTATCTTTTCTAGTATCACAACTGTCGAGGTTTAACGTAAAATAAGCGCATTAGACGCAGACTGTCATGTCAATAAGCGCGATAGCGTCTATCTAGCTGACTAAGCGATAAATAGCCCCATCTTTCGTCACCATGTTATTTGCGACCCACTTATTCCCTCGAACCAAACCCAGTCCGATAGTAGTAAAAAGTTAAGGGAAAAAAAAGTTTCTCAACGCCTATTTTTTTTTTCTGCCACCTTCTATCATTATTTCGACATATCGTTGATTCGAATCACGCGGAGAGTGGTTGACGACATCATTTTTTATCATCACAATTAGTGCCGGAAATGACCATTTTCAGCCATGCCGTATGATCTGGAGAGTTTAATTGATCTTTTGATCTTGCGGATAGCCACGTCGGGCTTTGATGGTAAGTTTGGCGGCTTAGTTTGCTCTAGTTTATATCGCTTATTGCTGGGATAAAGCTTAACTTGGAGCTTTGATTGCGCCTGCATCGAGAATGATTTACACAGCGCAGTCTGTGGCGCATATCAGATGAAATCCCATCCTCTGCTTCGTTGTCTACGGCTTTGTTACTGTGTTTCTTACTGACTAGTCTGTTTGCATAGGATGCACCGTAGTCGATCTGGTCAAAGCCATCGAAGAACAATGTGGTGGCGATCAAGATGCCGCTTCATCGTCTGCTGATTCTGTAGCTGACTATGCGTCCGGGTCAGCTTCGATGATCTGGCAATGGATTGTCGAGCGTCCCGATGTGTATGTCGGAAGTAGCGATCGCCGTCTTATGAACAACCTTAGCCTAGCACAAGTCCTTGCCATGCCCGAAGCCCCCCAAGACTCCGAGACGGAAGACCCGGGTGCGTTCCGGCCTCGAGTTTTCGCATCAGACGAGGTCATGTGGAAATCCATCGCAGGCCACGGTCCTGATCTTAAGCGGGTGCCCAAGTTCGAATGGGAAGCTCTGGTTGGCATTGCCTCGACTCGAGAGGAGGGAATCATCCAGGGCAACCTATGCCGTCTGACGAGCCAGGACAAGCGTTCGCTGCCAAAGCGCACCGATGCGCTGGCCAAGAAGAAGTACATCGAAAAGCGCGCAACGCTTGTCCGCGGTACGAAGACTAGCAAGCTTTGGCTCAGACGTTATGCGCCGCCTTTGTTGACTACGGATGGTCAGGGAGGAAGCACTAGCGCCGCAACCTTTGACGCCGAGCTTCCCCGCCAGATCGAAACTGATAACCTCGAGCCTGTACCCTGGGCGGCCGCTTGGACGGGTCAGGCTATCGACTACATGCTATTCGGAAAGACAATCATCGCAACTGTGCGCGCCTTTGGTGTTCTTCGGTACGACGATCTGCGCACCAAGCTTGGAATCCAGCATCAACGATGGCAAATGCGTGTCATGGCCCGCAGTTGTCGGTTCTTCGTCAAAGCCGGTGCGCTTCAGTTTGTTGCTGCCTCTATGAACAACCGCGTATATCGAGACTGTCTGAAGTTTGTCGACGACATATCTCCCGAGGCCTGGGCAGTCTATCTTTCATCCTCGGCATCCACCAAGAAAACCAAGAAGACTCGACGCCAGCAGATTAAAGAAATCAAGGAAAAATCTAATGATGCTGAAACATCCGAACGCCGTCATCGTTTACCTTTGAACCGCTGGACACCTGATGTGCCTTTCCAAGATATCATAATGGACGCAATGTTGGCGGCTGGTGATGACGGTATCACCAATACAGAACTGACAGCTGGCACACTGGCGCCTTCATTTGGCCGCTATGTTGCTAACCTGTCTATGTCGATAACCGCAAAAGATCTACAGCCGCCGCATCTACAACACCTTCAAATCCGATCAGAACTGACACGTGACGGTAAAACAACTACTTATCGTTATTACCCACCAAATGCCAACAATGCCAACAATGATTTGGAAGCTCAGCAAATAGAAGGTCCCTCAGAAGAGGACATCCGCAACGACCCAGCTCTCAAATATGGATTTGCGCCTATTGATACTATATCAACGACCACGGGTAATGGAACACCAGGATCCAAACGGGGCCGTTCGGGGAAGCACTCCAAGACACGCAAAAAGGTAGTTATCCTTGATGAAACTGGCATTGAAGACGAGACTCCGCCAGTGACAATGATAACACCAAAGACACCAGCCAAGCCCAGAGGAAGACCTAAGAAGCCAGGCAATTCTATTCTAGATCATTTTAAACCTGTAGAATCACCCGTCGATATGGACGTTGATGTCAAGACCGAGACGATAAACGATGCACCACCACATAAGCCCACGACTGAAGAACAACAGCCTGATAGTGTTTTGGAGCAGGCCGAGGATGAATCCTTCAAGCCTACTGATTCTGTTGTAGAAGAAATAGCTTTAGATACTGAAAGTATTGAAGAGTCCACGAATGAAGACCAAACTGCAACCGCAAAATCCCCCCCTAAGAGAGGTCGTGGTCGTAAAGGCGGTCGTAAGTCTGCAGCAGCAGCAGCTTTCTCGTGTCCATCTTGTGATGGATCATGGAAGAACATCATTGGTCTCAAGTATCACCAGACAAAGTCTCGGACCAAATGCAACCCGAGCTGGGAAGACAAGCCAGTAACACCCAAGAAAGTATCATTTCTAGCTCTTAGTGACACCGAGGCACCACGCATAGAAACTCGGCTCTCACGACTCCGTGAATCGGCGCTTGCGGATCAAGGTGAGTCTGGGGATAACACAAGCGAAGCCATCAACAATACTAGTGCTTCTGTCGACACAACGCCATCCTGTATCAAAAAGCCTGCATCTCGAGTCCGTGGAGGCCTTGTACTCGATGGCTCTCGAAATCTGTCCCGAGTAAACTCTACTAGGGCTACACGATCTCCAGCACGGTCTTCGTTCCGCGCCTTAGCACCTGGTGAAACGTTCTCATCGCCCCATCAGCAGAACACCAATGTACTTCAAGACTCTATAGCACCAATCACGCCTCTCAAGAATGCCTCCGCCAAGAAGCTAAGCAGACACCGCTCGTTGGCTAGTCGTGTTGGAGAAACACCATCAACTCCAACGACGCCATTGCGTGTATCAACTTCTCATCGTGTCGAAGCCACTTCTGTCACGAATTCTCCTAAAACTCCTTCTATCACCAACATGCCGCCTCCTTCTCTCCACACTCAATCTGTACCTCAAACTCCGGCGCAGCAGACGCCAACTGTCGATTCTGAGTATCCCGAATCCATTCTCGGCAACGATACACCACATCAGCGATATGATGTGCCCCCATCAAAACCTCGGGTCCCGCCATTCATCATGCCGCCGAGTAAGACTAAAGTATTCTCGGCAAACTCTTTACAGATTCGTCGAGCCAAGGAAATCGTCCGGTACCTTGTCAAGAACAACAACGGGGTTTTCCCCTCGAGAGGTTCTGTATGGCAAGCATTACGCTTTGTGTGGTGCTTGACCTTCACAACTCCGGACGCCGGCCAGGAAACTTCGCCGCCGCCGCCTTCATATGATGCTGCTATGAAGGCTGTCAGAGAGTGTGCCCGGCCCCGCGACACCGGAGATCACATTGTTGAGATTGTGTATGGCTTTAAAGACCGATTCGGAGGCAACTCTAGTTGTTATCTCTTGGTTGAAGCACAGATCGATAAACAAGGTCCTTTAGTCGAGGCGCTGATGAACCAAATCAAAGCCTGTCATCCACAAGCATATGTCCCGGAAATGTTCCTCCCTGAAAACCCAAGCATGCCGTATGAGACTGAACAAGGTCAAGACAGTCAGTCTACCCTGAGCACTCCTGTCAGCACGCCTCTCACTCGTCGCAAACGTTCTCTTGGTGGTGAGGTCATGATACTCGACGCGCCACTATACCAGAAGCAAGTCGCTGAGAAGGCAGCTAAAAAGGCTACGATTCAAGGTCGCCGGCGCAAACGTCCCTTTACGTGGTCAGATATTGGGTTGCCACGCAAGCGTCTTAAGGCACTTATTGAGGACGACGAAACGGTTCGGGACAACCCGGAGGCCGTCGAGTTCCTGGCATCAACGCCTATCCTTGCATTCTTACAGCCTAACCAGTGCCTCGAGGCAAATCTTTGTGGAAGTGACCTGGAAGATAACAATATCGACGGCGACATTACGGATAGTGACGGTGATAATGAGGACTACAGGGCTATCCAAGGAGACTCTAGATATCGACTGATTGCTCCTGCCAAAAGACAAGCCAAAAATTCTAAAGAAATCATGCCTGAGCAGATCGATCCCCGCCTATTCATGGACTTTGCAGAAGGCCTAGTAAAGACAAGTACTGGCATCACCGTAGATGTTTCGACCAACTGTCCAGTCAGCCACCCAGAGCAGCCCCAGGATTCTGATGATGAATTCACAGACTCTTCCTCCACTGAGACTCGTTTTGCCGAAATCACACCCATCTCTCAGACCGATTTTGAATGGCCTCATCTGCCTGCTACTTGGTTCGAGTCTCAGGGCAGCAGCTTCACACTATCAGGCCGTTTCTCCGAGACTCTATGGCAACGAGCTCTTCGGCAGTGTGAAATGAGAGTACAATTCGTGGAAAGTGATGGACGGGACGTTGTCGTGCCCGATATCGAAAACCTCGAAGCCGTTCAGACTTACCGTCTCTTATCTCTCTACCCTGAAGTCAGCACCCGTGAGAAGGCAAGCCCCAAGCTTCGCAACCGCAGTACTCGGGTATCTATCGGGACCACCCTTAAATCCAGTGATACTGTTGCTAAAGATGGAGCTACTTCTTCTACAGCGGCAGCATCTGAATCAAACAGTCTGACCGGTGTAACGCGAGCCAAGGGTCGTCCGAGTGCCACAAGAACTTCCTTCGGAGGGTTAGCTGCGAAACCACCTCCTCCAGCTGCCAACACAGAACGTTCCATGGCGGCAATTCCCGAAGATGACGAGGATGGCGGTGATGCCGAAGAGAACGGAAATGCTGACCAGGGTGTTGCTAGTCTTGACGGTGAAGCTGGTTATAAGGGTACACAAGACGAGGCCATCTTGGCCGCCTTCATTGCGATTCGTGTTCTTCTTGGCGGTACCGATAAGGCCATCGACTGGGCCGTTCTCAAGGGTCTTTTCCCATCACAAAGCCTCACTTATCTACGCAAGTTCTGGGTACGTATGCTCAAAGACCAGGCCACGCTCATCAAAAGCTACACTGAACGGTTCCAAAACGCCTTTGTCAAAGCCTATGAAAACGGTGATGTCCCGCCACTAGACTTTGACAATCTGGAGGGTTACGACTGGCATCCTATCATCAACTGGACAGTTTCTCTACACACAGATGACCGTGTTCCGCTTCCTCGCACCCGTGCCGGATTCCGTGCCCAATACGAGCTTGCCGAGCCTGGCTCTTCAGGTTCTTCTGATTCGCAAACACTCATTCCGGGAATCAACGGAAGCACTACTGCTGCTATCCAGACTCGTACTTGGCGAGATGTATACTATAACAGCAACAGCAGTATCTTTGCCCGCTACGAAGCCATCACGTGCATGGCGGCTTCTCGACCCATCGACGCTGCCGCATCTTCCCGCGGTGCTTTATTTATTCCGCCTACACCACCTGACGAGATGCTTGCACGATCATGGCTCCGGTCTCTCTCCTTAACACCGGGTGATAAGAGTACGTCGGCCGAAGTCATTGCCAAGTTCATGACGCTCGCCAACGGCGTTCCAGATCGCGTATCGAAGCTCCTCGAAGGCGCGGTAACGGCTCTTTCCGCAGATCATATCATTAGCAAAGGTAAAATCCTCTCTGCCCGCGATAGGCTCTACAGACTCAATAAGCAATTTCGCACACAGTTCGATAAAGCTGCTAGACTAGGGTTCTACCGTGAATCTCGTGTCTACAAACAAGCTCTAGATGCGGCGTTTGTGGCAAACAAGAATCATGAGCTGGTTCCTTTCCTCATGCCTGATGGTGCTGTTATGGCGTTAATCAATCTATCTGTTCATCAAAGATTAGATCTTCAGGGTGAAAATATCCCACATATCCCGCGTGGTTTCAATCCAGGAAATTACGAAAGTCGTAAAATGCCCAAAGCACTGCTTTTATTCGGACTACATGCCGTCTTTACCGACACGTACCTGACATCTGAAGATATCCCCATTCTAGCCAGAGCTCGAAACCATCCTATCCCAACATCATTAAATCTCTCTTCTTCTTCCCCTCCTCTTAAAGCCGATGCTACAAAAGATCTAGCATCCTTTTCTTCATCTACCAGCAAACTGTCTAGTCGTGATCTCCTCCCCTTCTGGGTCGATTTCTTCGGCGACTGCGATCCCGACATGTGGCAAGCCGTACTCGGCATGATCTGTTTCCTCATCGCCACTCGCGGTCCCCTCGCCGAACGTGCTGTCTTGGTTGATTTACATCCTCTTCTCGATGCAATCGATGTCAAACTTGCCATCAAGTGGGGTCGTGAAATCGGTCTCTTATGTCCCCCGAAATCCCTCAGTCACGTAAACACCGATGGAACAGTCGAGAACGAGGATGGCTCGATCACTTCTTTTACGGCTACTCTCGTTAACGATGGGAATGATGATCAGCCGTTGACGGTTAGCGAGTGGTGGTGGTTGGTCATCGCTGAACAAGGTCTTCCTATATCAGAGGCTGATGAGAAGTTGGCTCAGGCGAATTTCCAGGAACATACGGTCATGTTGAACATGGATCGGATGTAAAAAGCAAAAAAAGGACAAAGCATCCATCAAAACGTATCTTGTTATTCATTCTCTTTAAATATTTTTTTAATTCGAATATCTTAAATACTGACTATAGTTATGTAAAAAAAAAACTATATTTGGCACATTGTGAGCATTTGACATAGAATCACTTGTTTTCATTTTATTTTTTATCAGATTTCTTTCACATATAATCATAACATTCATTGATTCTTAGAGATAGCATCCCTACAAACCTTCATCGTCGCGATAGTAACAAAGTAGCTCAAAGCCGAACGGATGGTAGATGGTAAAAGATTGCGGATAGTGTCTTGCAAGAATGATAGTAAAAGTGAAATAATGATAAAAAGGGTAAGTGAAAGAGTTTATCGTATAAGAGTCTCTTTCCATCCTAGCAGTTGGACTCTACGTCTTTCTCTTGCATCAATACTGCTTATCCATATACAGACACGCCTCCGGTTACGCCGTCCTAAATCTATCCTAGAATTGGCCATAAATCCCCAATTTCTTCTCGTCATCAACAACGTCGTGTTATGCAACATTATCCTATTCTGTAGATGGCTTGGTATCATCCGCGGCTGGAGCCGGAGCAGGAGTTTTCTTACGGTCACTAACAAAGTGATGTTAGCAAAGGGTAATAAGGGCTATATAACGCCAGAAGATAGACTAAACACAAGATACTTGATACTTACGTGCTGAGTCTCCGCGATAGCTGCTGTATATTCTTATCATTGTCAGCTTCATACGCTGCCTTTTTCAACGCCGCTGCTCTCTCTGTCTCCTGAGTCTTTACGACCTCGTCGTGACTAGGGGGCAGTCTCTCATTCTGGATATCAACCTTGCGAGCATCGTCGAATGTGTTGATGGCGTTCTTGATACCCTCGGCACCCAACATAAGGGTACCAGCAGGTAATCTGCCGCCGGACACGGTCTTCAGCTCAGTAACCTTTTCAGACTCCTCACGTAGCACCTGGAACACACGAGACAGACGGCCAATAGCCAAAATCTTGTTCTTGATAGCACGGCGCTTAGCATCGAGAGACTCTGGGTCTGAGCTGGAACTGCCCGAACCAGGTGTGGTCGGCGATTGAGGTGGCGGTGAGCTGGCGGTTGTAGGAGCATCGTCCTTCTCCAGCTCCTCTTCGGAGCACGTGCTCAGAATAGCAATGAGCATGTCAGTGATTTTCTCACCCACGAAAGGTAGCGACCAAGTGAAAACATCCATAAAGTTTGGCAGCCAGTAAGGGTGAGGTGAGCAGTTGAACTGACGAATGTTCATAACGTTGTTTTCGTACTTGAGCACGGCAGCCTTGTTGTTATATACATCGAGGTAGTTGGGAGCCGAGAAGATAGTCATAACACTAGGGAAACCCGTAGTGCGTGTCTTGCGGTACATACGATATCCGGCGTCCTGGGCCTCGTGGGCGCGGATGACTGACAAAAGGTTGTTCTTCTCTAGGAAGGAGCAAGCTGCCGGGTATGAAAAAAAGTATGAGCAACCACGTACAAAATTGTGCATGAAATGATCGGTATTTTTCTCCTGGCCAAACTCATCCAGCGGGTCTGCCCATAGAATATCACACATCAGACCTTGAGTAGGTGGCTCACGGAAGCGGTCAATCTTGCGAATATCATCAAGGGTGTGGAGTTCGGGACTGAGACCGCCGTGGATACACAGGAATTGCTTGTTCATGACAGCAGCTAGAGGCAACGAGCAGAATGACTCCATGCAGGCTTCATAAACAGCCTCCGAGTATTTATGGCGACACTCAAGCTTGAATGTGAAATAGTCTGTCAAATGACGGCACTCGTGATTACCACGAAGCAACCACAGACTGTTCGGGTAGTGAATCTTGAGAGACCATAGGTAAAGTACGCATTCTATACTAAAGTAGCCACGATCAACGTAGTCTCCTAGGAATAGATAACGAGTCTCGGCCGGGTCACCGCCAACTTCGAACAGCTTCATCAGATCGTAGTACTGGCCGTGGACATCACCGCACACGGTGATAGGGGCATCCATCTCAAGAAGGTTGCCCTCTTCGCGCAGGATCTTCGTGCCCTCCTTGATGATGAATAGGGCCTGTTCCTCTGTGAGACGGCCCTCGCGGTAAAAATGCTGCTTCAAGAAGTTGATATCGGGCTTTGTGTGGGTATCATCGGAGAAGAATTGTTCGGGGGTAGGCTTGAACATGGCGGGAGCTTGAACATCTGTAGATGGAAAATATAGTTATATTAGCCAACAAGCTCTTTTGGGGGGGGGGCAATTGTGCGAGTAAGGACCGGCTCGCATGTGATATAATACATAGTGGCGAGTTCAGTGTTGGGCTTGGTTAATTCCAGTGGGGTCCATACCTTTGCATACACGCTCCAGCGTGCTCACCTGAGTATCGTCATCCATGGTGTGCAGGGTGAAGTCAATCTCGGGAACGGGCTTCTTGGCCTGGATAGCGCGGATAGCATTGTCGACTTGTTGTAGCCGACGGTCATCGCCGCCGACATTTATCTGAGGGGTGTCGCCTTCCATTGTGAAATTCGATGTCTCAAAAAGACACAAAACGAGCAGTTTATCTTCTGATACTGGTTCCGGTGTTTGGGAATATGAAGCCAGCAGAGTAGAGCCGAGTGAGCAAGATTATATGTTGTTCAATCCGCTGCAAAGTGGGGACGAGCAATGGCTGTATGTTTTGAACAACTCAAATATCAGCGGACCGACAGTAGATTGTCGAGATAGGAGTCGCAGCGGAAAATCGAAGTCGAGCCTTGTCAGGGATGCAGCCAAATCTCTTCCAGAAGAATTAGACCAACAGAAAGTAAGACGAGGGAGGGAGAATGGAAAAGATGGCTTTGAGTCGACAGTCCAGGCGACGGCGAGGCAGAATAAGGGAAAAAAAAAATTGAAAGATAGTGGTTTTATGATGTTGGAGGAAAAAGGCAGTCCTAGGTTTTGAATAAGCAAAAACCAGTAAAAGACGAATAAAGCCAGAAGGCACAAAAAGCGCAGGAGCACTGTTTTGAGCAAAGCGAAATTCAATCTACGTCAAGCCGGTCAGAAAAAAAAAGAGGGGTTTAGGCCAAAATACATGTATGGCTTTGTGAGAAGAAAAAAATAGGCAAGAAAGTAGCCACTGCGTTACAAATTATACCAAGATGATATGCACAGCTAATTTCTATAAGACGAGAATAAGCAGCGGATTGCGATGCTACTAATAGCAAGGAATGACAAAAGGGACATAGCAATTGGCGAAATAGGATAGCAGAGATAGAAGGGAAGGTAGAGGCTAGTAGTTATAATAGGAGACGGCAACAGGAAAACTACCACTACGAGTGAAGCGTCGTAGAGTAGAGGGCTGATGTTTCTAAGTGGAGAAAGAATATCTGTATCCTTGCGTTCTGCTTGCTTGGCTTGCTGTTGTAGTGGCCTTTTAAAGCAGCTTTTAGGTGGATGGAAGCTTGGGCTGTAGCAGGGGGGCTTGCAAGTATGCTATTTTCAGGGCACTGTTTAGTTGTCGAAATAGCTTTCCAGTTAGACTGGGACCGTAGTAGCGATACTACAACGATTTCTCTTCCGACACATCTTCAACTGAATTTCAAAGTGCTCGCTGTAACCTTTGTAATATCGTGAAAAGAGTATTACACGTGTGAAGTAATGCTGTGCCACTGCAAAGGAAGATATATATATGATAGATGTGTCAATATCGATGGAGGCTGAACTTACATGCATTTATCTCTCTTGCACTACCGGTATATAATAGTGTATGTACACATCAGTACTAATAGCACGGCTTCATCTAATGAAACAAAGAAACACTAAACGTCGCGAGCACGAGAAAATCGGCTAGGATAAAGGGTGAGAGATGAAAACACAACTCAGGAGTGCAGCCGAACGAGCAAGTTCGGCAAGGTCTAATAGATAGCAAGTTCCGTTCTGTGTTGCTCGTTCGTGATGATCAAACGAGCTCACAAGTAGAACCAGCCGAAAGAGATCAGAAAATGTTAGCCAGCCACAAACAATATAGTCTGGAATAGACAAATATCATGATGTTAGTTTGTCCCCTAGTCAATTTACAATAAGGGATGTTGAGACATTGGGGCAAGGCTGAGTGTTTATTCTTCATTACCTAAGCCAGCAACGGTTTGAAGTAATTGCTTTGGTATGTTGTAGGAATTGTCACTATACAATTTCAGCAGGAAGTTACTTCCATGCGGAGTATGCTGTATTTGTTACTATAGAGTTTCTAGCCCACTCGTATCACCATTACCGCAATTCATATGTTCATACTCAGACCAGGAATGACTAGATCTCTCTCTACAATGAACTATGTGTATGTACGTTGACATCCCGCCAGACACAATGATAATATCTGTACTCTATCTGTATATTACCCCAGGAAATTTTTAGTCCAACACCTCACCACTAAGTGCATGTATGTACATATGTATGTATCATTGCTGTTATTAAAAACTAGCCATATCTAGCAACCAGCTAGCACCTTCTTTCTTAAGCTTGGTTCTTTCTATAGACAAGCAAGACCAGCAGAAAATAAGGAAGGGGCAGTCTTGCGCCTTCCTGATTGTACAAAGACAAGCCTTTGCTCGGCACTCCTTCCAATCTCTCTTGTTATCTTATCAGAATTGCTGAACCAAGATGCAAGATCAAGAATAAGAGGATAGGACTGGTTCAAGGCCTTGTCAGTCCTATCGTTTGTTTTATTTTGGTATTCAGTACTATTGTGACAACTCTTCATTGCTGTGCTCATATTGTATGTATCATACTCTGTCCGTGTGCTTGTGTGATCGGACTATATGGCGTATTAGAATTGTGTTCATTGTTTCGCCGACAGGCATGTGCCAGTTTAAACCACTGAGCTATCGACTAATATCGAAGGCACAAGGCATTATCCTATACTATTTTATCAATCTACAAGATGGTCATACCGCCATCAGAGAACTCCTGAAACACCCTGCCTAGACACAAAAAGTGAAGGAAAAAAAATAGCCAGCCCAAGTTCCCTCCCCATTTTTGTATGCCAGCAGCAGGGCACCAGTTCCCAACTTTTAGACAAGGTTTTGTCTTTTGATGTCTCTTCAACTGGTTTTTAGTATGTATCTGTTTCTAATCCTTTTTCCTTCTCGGCCGCGCCCCTCCTTTTCAAAGACGAAAAAGTAACCCGCAACAAGTTCCTCATCAGCTTGTTTCTCCAGGCTATTTTCCAACGCAATTGCTCCCTCCCGCGACGACGTTTTCTCTCCATTATGAGGCGGAGGAAGAAGCTCATGTGATTATGTAGTGAGCATAATCTCTTCAAAAATATAAGATACGAGGAGAACAATCCAATGAAATACCATTGCTGTCTCTATTTATTGCTCTGCTTACGGCCTATGACTGCTTGTATGACTGTTTATCTGTATTGTTTTCGAACGGCGTACTAATCTGTAGTACGGTCCAGGTGTAAATAAATTATGCGGAATTGCCTTCAGCATTTGTTTCCTCCCACCTCCGTAACAAATACAATTATCTACATGGATGTTTCAGAAGAGGCTCCCTCTTCCATAGTCATCGTTCTCCGAGTCTCGATACACCTTTGTGTATAGTATCGCGAGAGCTAATGCCTTCTTATACCCGAACCCGAAGAGTAAGAAGCCTCACGGCATGTAGAAATAAATGTGACCAAGGGAATCATTCGAGCCAACCTTCTAGCCCAATAATTTTCCCTCCCTAGAATCCAGAATCCAACCCCCTGGCAATTGGGAGCGGGGCGGAAGAAGGGATAACGGAATCCATCATAAACCCTAAAATGGCATGCAGCAGTAGCAGAATGCTAAACCCTAACTGTCTCAGGTGATGAGCACATATTCCGCAACCCTAATAGTGAATATGTAGTTAGAGTTAAAGATGATAGGACAAACTGACGATATCGAGTTTAATCTATTTAAACCTATCGTGACAAATAAGTCGTTGGAAGTTGATTGAACAGAGTTTCGATTGTGTTGATACATAGTTGACATGGTTTATAGTCATTTTATTGTTTCCATGCTACCACCGCCATATGTACTACAATGTAAGTATTGTTTCTTTCGAAATAAATGATGGCTACAAATGGACATATCTTGATCACGTATATAGCTACATACATATGTACAGATATAGTCACGTAGAGATTACTCTTATCGGGTAAATATCGGTAGGCATACGACTAAAGTCAACAGAGCCAGTGTTATGATAGTTGTATAATAACTGGGTTTTATCACAGCTTTATCCGAACTGGATTTTGTTTCTTACAACTACACTTGACCAAATATCCGTCTTATGAAAATTAAATTAAGTTACTATGAGAGAAACCAAAGAGAAAGAAGGTTTGACCCCCTTACTAGCTATACCTGAATATCGACTTGATCGTCACCAAGTTTAAATTAACAGCCAGCAATCATAGATAGTATCATGGGATGGAGTGACGATACATTTGCTGGTCCTCTTCCATTTTGGCGTGTTGAACCCAGAATTGATGATATTCGAGAGCTCGCCCACAAGTATGTCTTAGCAGCTAATGTAATCGGCGAAATCACCGTTGAACCGTTTGCCCAAGGGGCCCTGAACAAGTTGTACAGTGTCTCTACAGCACATGGCAGCAGTTCATCAGAACCAAACACTAAATATATACTCCGCGCGACACTGCCTGTTGATCCTCACTACAAGACTCTGAGTGAGGTTGCTACTACCAAGTTTGTTTCTGAACGAACGTCTTTGAGTGTACCAGATATCGTATCTTTCGACACAAGCAATAAGACATTTGGCTTCGAGTGGATCTTGATGAATCAGTTCTCATCGCAGTCACTCTATCGTAATTGGCGAACCTTATCCCTAGAAGCAAAGACTGATATCGTCCATACTGTTGCGAAGTACCAGTCGGAGCTATTCAAGGATGCTAATCGTTTTGGTATGATTGGGAATATCTATCCCTCGCCAGATACAGAAAACAGAGCAGGCTTTCAAATAGGCCGTATGGTCAACCCGTTCTTTTTCCTAGGAAACCGCCGTAGATATGACACCATCTCGCTGGGCCCTTTTTCAACGACCCATAGCTGGTTCAAATCATACCTTGACTTGCTAGTTTTCGAGTTTACAGATGCTTCTAAGAACCAGGAAGATGAAGATGATCGGGAACAGGCTAAGGAGAGTCTTGAGTGCGCGACGATACTTCTTGATGTGCTACCAGTTCTCTTCCGGCCCACCACAACAGAAAGATCAGAAGAAACTGTTCTATGGCACCATGATCTTACATCTAACAATATTCTAGTTAAAGATGATGGCTCGATTGATGCTGTTATTGATTGGGAATGTGTTTCTGTTCTACCCATATGGCGTGCTAGGGAGTTCCCTCATTTTCTCAAAGGACAGGAGCGGCGTGATCCTGTAATTCGTGACGCATATGGCGACGAAGACGAGTTTGACTTACAAGATGCAGATGAGGAGTGGGCACTTGATAATGAGGGGAAGACATCTCTGTATTGGGAACATCTACTAGAATACGAACAGACTATTCTACGAGACGTTTATACAGCAGATATGGATAGACTTGTGCCAGGGTTCCGGGCTCAGCGAGAGAAAGATGCTGTTCTATTTGACTTCCTGTTTGCTATTGAGCAATGTGACAATGATTTCCTTACTCCCAAGATCGTGAGCTGGGCAAAGGATATCATTCAAGGAAACATTACTTCACTAAGATACTAGTTTATTCAACAAATCTATTAAATATATGACATCACGATTACTAATATTACATCAAATCAAATTTTGAGAACACAAGAAAATAGATAGTGTGGTGTATGTAATCGCAGCTCAAAGACGACTACCATATGAGGACTAAACCTGATATACAAAAGGCATTGGACAAGGAAAGAAGCTCGTCAGAAGAGAGGAGAAAGAAGGAAAGAGATTGAACAAGACGGAGGGGCAATAGAGTTGTTCAACTCTGAAGATGTTCATTGGCATGATTGGTGTAGAGATAACTTCAGAGAAGATTATTATCATGTAACGAAGAACCGGTCAACAAACTAAGTAGTAATGCTACATGGGTAGAGCGATTATTGAGACTGATTGTGTACATATATTACATATTGCATATTTGATCTGTAGGCTAATTTTAAGGAACGAAAACAATACAGACCAAGGCTAACATGAACATAAAGAAACGACTCACTAGATAGAGGAATTAGGGATATACCTGCAAACAATAAGCTGAACAGCTTGGAGGAGTGCTAAATATTGAACGAGCCTCGGGTTTTTTTTGGGGGAAAGCTGCCATAAATTGAAGTTCATGAACTAGGTTACGTTGCCTGATTACTTAGAAAAGCATATCAACTTGCTTATGTAAGTTGGGTATGAAGGTTGGTGTGATCTGGACCTAAACACCAACTACAACAACAAAACAACATGATTTATTGTCAGATGTTCTAATACATATATCTGTATATGAAAAGAAAAGAAATTATGCAAACTACTAACATGAACATATCACTATGGACATACAATGAATTCTGTGTATTTAGCAGCACATGAACAAGAAAGAATATTCATACAGTAAGTTTGTGAGACATACAAAGATAAACTGTTAGCATAGCCTGTTCTCAATAGATCTTGATGAGCCAATGGGAGGAACATGGCCCTTGAAGATAAACGTCACCCTCAAGCTTGACCATGGATAGTTGTTCATGATATCAGCTACTGGCTCTTTTACCTCTTTGGAGCATATCAATCAACCTACATGGCTGGATTTGGTCTATTGATTTTTCGAAGTTATCAAGATTGGAGATTCTCAACTGTGATAATCAGCAAGGTTGTTGATTTTTGGATATAAATATCACTAAAGTCCTATTGAGACAGTTCCAATGCCTCTCTGCTTCACACAAGCAATTCTTCACTCTTACCACATTACTACTTGAAATACATATTCTTCATATCCTTTATTCTTACTCTCTACTCTCTACTCTCATCCCCCACCATGCCTAGAAACCGTAGCAAGCTTCTCAAGGAGTTCATTGACGAGATTCCCGACCACGTGCTGACAGGACTGTCTTCTTCGGCAAAGACACTGTATAAAACTGCCGATTTCCGACTTGACATGCAAGGCGTAAGACTCCAAAACCTGTACCTTCATTTTGACGTAATGCCGTATATCAACTAACTATGATCTTGATTGAGACGACATAGGTGACCACCAGCCAGAAGTTCAACTTGCAGATTCAAGTCAATAGCAACACTAAGATCACTTCGCTGAAGAGCTATGCGCCTAACACTGTTGCAGGCCCTGTAATCGTGGGCGAAGATGAGCTAATCCCTAGTAACATCAGAGCTCTGTTCCATCAATCTCGCCAGTTCTAGAAGCTGGAGATGTTGAGCCTTAGCATTACTATTGCGATATACTCCAGACTCATCTGCTTTCTAGCTATGGAACCTTTTACAACTTGCTTGAATATACTTAACTAGCCTGTTGCTTGGTATTAGTTGAGTATATCTTAGACATTATGATTTCCTTACTTGTATATCGAGTTCTTATTCTTTAGCCACAATGAAATATATTAAATTGTTTATATACTTGCATTTAAAAGTGAAGAATAGTGTCTATCGCAGAGCAATCTCTACTTGTTCAATTATGCTCTTGATTTCGTCCTGGCTTGTTCTTTGTCCTACCATAAGATAAATGACGTTTCCCAAGATTCTGTTATGAATATTGCGGCCATTTGTCGCTCTTAGTAGATTGTTATGCACTGTCATAGAAGCCTTGCTCTTGTAGCCAGCACCACTAGAATCCTTGATATAGAGCGCAAGGACAGATCCTAGTGCCCAGCATCCCTCGACTTTGTCGTTATGGGAAAGTCTTGTAAGAAAGCTAGTTGGCCAGACAGACCATACAGATACGTTCTCGTGACCCTTGGACCAGTCTTGCTTGAAAGGAGTCCAAGACCCATCCTTGTCTAACTTCTGTAACTGTTTGACGGACTCTACACCAACGGCACATCCCATAGGGTTAGCGGTATAGCTATGTCCGTGTAGAAGCGCATCACTTTTGTCGACACTTAGGAAGCACTCGTAAATGCTTTCTGATGCCATTGTAGTGCACATAGGGAGAGCACCACCCGTCAGCAGTTTGGCATTGACGACGATGTCGGCGTCAACTCCGAGGAATGAGGCGGCGGAAAAACGACCAAGGCGGTATAAGCCGGTGAAAACTTCATCGCAGAAGACAGGGAGACCAGACCAGTTTTCTGTACTGTTGGTTTCTACTGTCTCCTCTCCGAATAGGCCGGGATTGTTACGGACTACGCTGACGAGAGTTCTCTGGAATAGAGGGTCGCTAGAGATATCGAAAGGTTAGTATGATGTATGACGACAGAAACAACCGAAATCAGAAGATGATGATACTTACACAAGACGCATGCCACCGGCTCCTAAAACCATAGGTTCCATGACTAAAGCTCCAAACTTTTGTCCTGAAAGTCTAAGCTTTGATATGGTCTTGAGTATGTAAGCCTCGTACTGTTTATGCTCTCCTCGGTCTTCTCTAGACTTCATGTCAAATAGATCTTCGATGTTGTCAAAAGAGTCCTGCTCTACCTTTTGCCAGTCATCGGGAGTACTGATATGCCAGAAGCCATTCTTTAGAAGAACAGTCGGATAGTCGAACCAGAATCCACGACCACGATACCATTCTACCTTTTCATTGTAGGCATTAGGGTCGGCACAGTCCATCACTCCGATGGTGTCACCATGATAACTACCCTTGAGACCGATAATCTCGATATTATCACGGGGACTCCATCCATAGCGTTTACGTGAGGCTCGCAAGGCCATTTTCAGGGCAACCTCGCATCCAGAGCTACCGTTATCGGTGTAGAAGACTCGGCTAAACCGAGATGTTGGCGAAGCAACTTTGGCTCCAGATAGCATGGCTTCAGCTAACCTCAAAGCTGGCTCATGAATAGCCTCGGCGAACATGACATGTCCATAGCGACCACCAGCATGAGCAGCTGCTAATGTTAATTCTGTGCTAGAGTGACCAAGTCCTTGAGTCCACCATGAGCTAGACCCGTCAAGTGATGAAGTCAACATGCCATTTTCTGTGTCTGGAGTAGACGGTCCATCGGCTTTAGATACTGACTTGCTCGATAGTGTCTGAAAGTAGTTTCCATGGGCAGAGTCAATGGTAGTGATCTTTTCCGGTGTCAAAAGATTCTGCTGCGTAAAAGGATACCAAATGCTTTTGTAGGCTTTATTGGACATCTCATTCAACCGCTCGATGCGAGCTTTATGGCGAGAGTCAAGATGTTTAATGATCTCCTCCGAGGACCCAGAGTCAACTTGACTCTTGTAAAATGCCATCATGGCCTCGATGTCGTGCTGCTGATCGATGCTTCGGGGTGGCGGTTGCTTGATGGTTCCTAGTTTGATATTATGATGCTTATCAAAATACTCTGCCAGATATACCCAATTCTGGTATCTTTCCTCCTGGAACACTAGCACAGCTTCAACATCATAGCCTCGAATTTTCAGGGCTTCGAAAGATGCGATGGTCTGCGATATACCACCTAGTTTAGAGTCTCCAACAAGAATAGCGGGAAGCCGAAGCGGCTTGAATAGCTCAGCTTGAGTTGTTCCGGATGGACCAGGAGAATGAACTCCGCCTGCAGTCTCTACAAAGAGCCAGCCAGGTGCAGCTAAAGCTTGCTTATTGCCATGTCTTTGGATTCCATGTAGAAGGTCTATATCAGATGGAATATACTGAGACAAACAAGAAAACCGAGTTGGAAAGTAGGTTAGTATGGATTCTATCTTGAGACAAGGGCTTGAATATAAGAACGCCTACCTTTCCAGATGCTGGAGCTGCGGAATGTGGACTTTCAGCCAAGTCATACTGAAACAATGTGTGGTACTTTGTACGAGGTGCAAATGTGCGAATGTGTCTTAGAATATGGTCTTTAGTCAGTGGTAGGTTTTAAGGTTTGTCTTAAACAATATGCGTATACTATGTATTTAAGTCATATAGTATAGAAGGGGTTTGAAATATCTATCAAAACGACAGTTGTTAATAAAGTGAGTTGACATGTAGCTTTGTGTATGCTTGATATCAAGACGTTTTAAATGCATGGCTCATCATATGGGACTTGGTATACAGAAAATGGACTGACTTACACCTTTCATCAGCTTCATCTAGTGAGCCAGTCGAAACTGGCTTGAGATAGGAAATTGTATCTTTTGGCCACAGTTTCTGAGCTGTTTTACTTAGGGTTGTAGAGAAGATCGTCTTTCCAACTTCTGTATTTGCACCGTATATCTGATATGTACGCAAAGAGCGCTGGAGAATCGCAGATGGAGGTGCCATAGTTGTGATAGAGTCCTAAATTGGAGCTATCAAGAAGCCGAAGAACAAGAGAATCAAGTACTAGTTAGCTTCAATCTAGTACCTTGGCTCCCTTAGCAACAATTATACTGGGAAATGATGTTTTATAATGTATAGTTATGATAAGCCACTAATAAGATCGACATCGACAAAAGCAACCATGGATTTCACTTACTATCGATTAATAATACTAATCCACTAACTCCGGGCTCTCGTCTTCCTCCTACTATCTATGACATTGTCTTCTTGTATTATTCAAGTCGCCATGGCAGTTATGTAGAGAGCCTAGAACACTGAAGTGATTCATGCTATAATCTGTACCTTAATCAACGGCTTTTGTCGGCCGCTCTCGGCTTGTCTTGGATTTGCATGCAAGGGACTTTTATTTTTAAATTATCTGTGTAATAACTAAGCTTTCTGGCGGGCCGCTAATCAACTACAAATCTTCCAGCTAAAATCAACTAAAGATAGCTAAAGACTATTATGTCACCCAACAGAATAGTACAGGCCTTCAACAGTGGATCGACATAATTGTTGGAAGGCTTGAGATACTGGTGATTCGGAGCACCGGACATCGAGCTACTACCTCCCAACGAAGAATATTGGTGAGCTAAGATCATGATAGCAATAAGATGGATATCAGACAGACAACTGGTCGTTAATGATTATTATCTATGTAAGTGCAGCTACGATATATACAGCATAAGAAAGAATACGACTGTTCAAACATAAAATTTGTGCATTGTCTTGACAAACTCAGATTAACTCGGCTTAATCTTGGTTGAGGTTCGAATTGTGACCCCGCATCACTTTACTAATTTTTCCTTGGCAAAGCCTAACTATGTACATACATAACAATCAAAACTGAATTTGGAGCTTGATGAGCTTGGGGGGTCTGAAGTAGCTTTGACATATGTAACTGGCCATTCACAGTGATCGCATTAGCTTTATCGTTACAGTGAATTTTTTTTCTTCTTTTCTTTTCTTAAGCTAGCTAAGCTACAAAAGAGTCAATGAAAAACAAAAAATTGCTAATATTAATCCAAGGGATTTTTGCGTAACTAGCTTGGGACCTTGACTTGAAATTGGGGGATGGAAGTACACTAACAAAGTTCAAGCTCTGTATTGTTGAAACCCAAAGGCCAACATAATTAACGTATAGAAATGAGAAAAAGTATTCGTTTTTCTTGTTCCAGAGCGTAGATGACATTATATCACTGCTAATATACTATAACATAGGGTTACAAAACTTATCTGAAGACATCAATTACTGCAAATCTCGGCTATCTCGAACCTCCAATATCATTACAGCAGTTCAAAAACAGGTTGGTGGGTACTGATGAAATAGAGGGATTACATGAGGTGGATTGACTTGTTGAACTAGAAAACGCCTCCTGACAGATCTATGTCTGATTATACGATGACATCTGGTGGGAATATTTGGGTAGATTCTACTCATATTCTGATTTTGTGAGCCATATATATGTACTATCTGTATCCTTATATATAGTATCTATATGTACACTAACAATAAACAGAAGTCTCTAGAGACTTTGTTTCTTGCTATCATGAGAAATTCACCTCAAGCCGTCTATGAAATTATGGTGGTGGCAGTGCTGCAACTATAACAGCATGGTAAACGGCCCATTCCTAGTTGTAGTTTCAACGCTTCGTCTCGTTAACGGCCCCATTATAACGCATCATGTAGCACCAGTAGTGGTGTCAGTACTTCACCTATCGGCCATGGATACTAATCACTATATATCTCAGTGTTGTGAGCATAGTCCGCATAAATCTGCTGATTAATTCAGTAGAGTCTACAATGACTAACCTTGATTCTTTTGCTCAGCTACGGCCCAAAGGATGTATCTTGTTATGTCGGATATGTATGTATGTTTATGCACATACAAGTTGTCTAGCGTTAGGCGTAATAGGGAGAACAATAGCTTGTAAAAAAAAAAGAAGGAAAAAAGTAAGACAATCACAGCATGACATACTATACTGGCTAGTTGGCTAATGTCCACTAATGTTGAATTTATGACATTTGCTTCCAAGATATGTCTTATTTGTCTCGTTTCCCTAGTGTTTCTCGTTAGGCATAACTATATTTTTTATCCATTTGTACAACTATTTAACCTGTTACCCACCTTTGACTATATGATCAAGTAACATTTAATATCGAAATCTCCACACCAATTCTTCGAATCTCATTTCACTAGCTATCTTGAGGTAGCACTTCTCTTGACGATATATTCACCGATGTGATCTAACCTTGATATATCTTCTAGTTTTTGTTCCATTAAACCAAACACGAAACATACTACAAAACCTAGCCATGATGTCGACAAGTATGCGCAGCTTCCAATCGATTGCTCGTATCGGATCTCTAGGAGGCAGAACCACCTTACGACCTATGGTGCGCTATGTATCTTCCTCGGCCGCGGAAGCCACCACTCAAGATGATCACAGTGCTTCTATTGTTCGCCTAGCTCCAGTAAAAGAAACCAACCAGATCCCTAGTGCGCCGCAAGATCCAACAGAAAGCGATATGCGGGCGGCTCAGATACAGGCACAGCGCTCCCTTCAAGCAAGAGAGATCTTCTCCAAGGCGGTAGCGGCCCAGAGCCTTCGTCATGATTGGACCAGAGAGGAGATCTCTGCTATTTACTACCAGCCTTTGCTTGAGTTGGCATTCCAAGCAGTAAGTATCCTGTCACTTCTTATAGAGAGAGTCATATAGAGCATTCTCATTATACACTATTCTCTATCGATTACCTTTGAACACAAAACATCCCACCTAATCTTGCTTCGTCATGCTAACCCAACCTCTATTCTTACTATCAGTCTACCGTTCATCGACGCTTCCATAAGCCATCCGAAGTCCAACTATGCACCCTTATGAACATCAAGACCGGCGGATGCTCAGAAGACTGCTCATACTGCGCCCAATCTACACGACACCAACAAGGAACGAAGCTAGAGGCCAAGCGTGTTGAATCAGTCGAATCAGTTCTTGCTGCCGCCGCTCAAGCCAAAGCCAACGGTAGCACCCGGTTCTGCATGGGTGCCGCATGGCGTGATATGCGAGGCCGCAAGAACAGTCTGAAGAACATCAAGGCCATGGTCGAAGGTGTTCGGGGCATGAATATGGAAGTGTGTGTCACTCTAGGCATGATCGATGCGGAGCAAGCAAAGGAACTCAAGGATGCTGGCTTGACAGCTTACAACCACAACGTCGATACTAGCCGCGAGTTCTACCCCAGCATTATCACAACACGGTCATATGACGAGAGATTAGCCACATTACACAATGTCAGAGAGGCTGGAATCAAGGTGTGCTCCGGCGGTATCCTGGGACTGGGCGAGAAGAGCAGTGATCGTATTGGTCTCCTACACACGGTTTCTACGCTGCCATCTCACCCAGAGAGTTTCCCCGTCAACGCTCTAGTTCCCATCAAAGGTACACCACTGGGTGACCGGCCCATGCTAGAATTCCCTTCTATGCTGCGTACTATCGCAACTGCTCGCATCCTTATGCCCAGCACCATCATCCGTATTGCTGCTGGCCGCAAGACTATGACTGAAGAGAAGCAAGCTCTATGCTTCATGGCTGGTGCGAATGCCATTTTCACGGGTGAGAAGATGCTTACTACCGACTGCAATGGCTGGGACGAAGATAGTGCCATGTTTGGTCGATGGGGCCTGGAGCCAATGAAGAGCTTCGAGAAGACCACTGTCACTAGCAATGCTGAGATTTAATCGCCCAGGCTTTATGGGATATATTGAATAACACCCCGAGTTCATAACGTATGAAGTATGTATTGGTGATATGATAAGA
This sequence comes from Davidsoniella virescens, assembly GCA_001513805.1. Lineage (NCBI taxonomy): Eukaryota > Fungi > Ascomycota > Sordariomycetes > Microascales > Ceratocystidaceae > Davidsoniella > Davidsoniella virescens. Next base: position 3,157 of record LJZU01000218.1, on the reverse strand, counting down.
GATCTATGTACTGTCTGATTTATGCCGTTATGCATTGAATTATCGAAGCATCCATCATAGCTTATGTTGTAATCCCTTTGAAAGTGTCATTTCTTGAACAATCCAATCTTCAATGACCGAAACCAAGCCGTCAATCTCCACAGAAGTATTCGCTGCATGCAAACAAATTCTGACCCGTTCCTCGCCTGACGGGACTGTTGGTGCTACGATAGGCCGTACCATAAAGCCTCGCTCTTGACAGTGAAAAGCTAGCTTTTTGGGGAACGGTGTTAATATTGGGATGATAGGACTCTGTGGTTCGGCCTCGATGATTTGTATGAGGCTACTCGGAGGGTCTACTCGTCGTTTTAAAGCAAGAAGTTTTGAATGAGTATATTTCACGATATGGTTGAGATGCGATATCAAAGCTTTAGCTTCGGGACTCCCAAGAAAGTTGTATGAAGTCTTGATGGCCGCTAGGTGAGAGAACGAAGGGCCAGTCGTGTAGATGAAACTACGCGCATAGTTTATCAGATACAGCCTAGAGATAGCAGAGCAAAGAACTGCAGCTATAGAAATATCAGTGGTCAGTAACTGTCTGTGTACATGTCATTCTCGGGGGTGTTTTAGATGGGCTTACCACCGGCACAGCCCATTGCTTTGCCAAAGGTATGCAGTCTCATGAATACTTTCTGTTCTAGTCCAAGCTCGCATACTAAACCTCGGCCATTCTCGCCAATGATTCCAGTTGAATGTGCCTCGTCGATGATGATGTAGCCATTGCCATTCGGCAAGCACCGTTCTACACAGTCAACCAATTCTCTGAGCAAGCACACATCGCCGTCCATGCTATATACGCCCTCAACTGCAATGAAGACATTGTGTCGGCTATCGCGTATATCAGATCCCAATTCTTGAAGTACTGTCTCCAGTGAATCATGGCCATGCTTCGCTTGCTCCTGTTCATTGAATATAGTGTTGTGTTTGAAGGGAACCCGTTTCTTTGCACGACTAAGCCTCATACCATCGTGAACACTAGCATGGATTAATGCGTCGTATACGATCACATCGTCTCGGCCTGCAATACTAGCAAATATACCAGCATTTGCATCGAAGCCAGAATTAAATATCAAGGCTGCTGAGGCCCTATGATAATCTGCAATTTCTTGCTCTAAATTCTCCGCAAACTCCGAGTTCCCGTCTAGTAGCCGTGAGCCACCAGATCCGACAAGATCGTGATCTTGGTGCTCTTGTAGAGTCTTGAGAAAAGAGGTTTTGACTTGCGAGTTAGATGACAACGAAAGGTATGAATTTGAAGAAAAGTCAACAGATTTGGGAAAAGGTATAGTGAGTCGTCGTAGAAGAGATCGAGTCTCTCGAATATTGAGAAGATTCTCAAATTTGGCTTCAAGTGGTCTCATGATAGCATAATTTAGGGAGTTTTTTCGGGTTGTTAAAAAAAGACTTTGATTTGTGAAGATCAAAATTGCCGTACAGAGTTGCCCCGTAATGGCAAGTACATGCCATCATTGTTGGCCTAAGCCACCTCATTTACTTATGTATTTTTTACTTACTATTTTACGTCTACCTACATACTGTTAACTTGCAGCATTACGACGGCATGTTCCGGATATGGACGCCTGGCTGATATCATTTTCTCAGCTAACTCCCGGGTGGTCAGCAGCTTCAGGTGCACGTAGATCCAAGCATGTCTTGTGACTTTATAGGGTCCGGCATTTGGAGTCCAAGAGAGAGCTCTGTCCAGCGCAGCCTGATGGCGGGCCTGTGCGGTTCTAGGATTAGTAACTTGGTGTTTTTAGTTCCGGTAAAAGCTGAAACTATCGGGATTAGGGTTCCAACACCATTGTTAGAGAAGAACACATCGCTAGTTTTGCGCAGGATGAACCAAGTGAACTTAAAGAATATAAATAAGGGTAATCTGCTCCCAATAAAAAATGATTTTAGCTTGGTCAAAATTTCACAGTAAGTTACAGTTAGTTAATAGATCTCCAATCTTGAGCTTGAGCCGCCTGTCAAATACATTATCAACATCGAATACGGTAGTAAAAGATATAAGGATGGTACCAGCACAACCAAGAAAACATATATTTCAATCAAAGCACCTATTGACATTCTTGAAAGTTTACAACTCTCTTCCCCAGACCAGCTGTCCTTTAATTGGCTTTCAAAAATATTAAGATATAGTTGGTTATAATATGATTATCAAACTTTGACTTCGATGTTGCTTGATGATCTTCAAAGATTATAACTAGTTAGAGGCTAACTCACTATGACTAGGCGTATTTCCCTTTAAGTCCTATATGTTATCAATGCATGCCCTTTGGAGCTCTTAGGTAGTATATGTGGGCAGTCACATTTTGAGCTTGACATAGTGAATATGAAGGACCATGGATGTTGATAATGTATGAAATGTATTGAGTATGAGTATGAGAAAAATGCTGAAGGATGGATGCGAGGAGTATGAAGATGCTATGTAAGATAAAGAAACGTATTTGAGAGGGAATCAGAGATGGCAAAAGCAACATAGAAGGGATGCTTAGATATGAACATGAGAAGCCTTCACCATGAAGCCCAGAGAGAATTCTGTGGTGGCACATTGGTCACAAAGTTGAATGGTGAACTCCTCCTTCTGCTCATCAGTGACATGGATAGCACCATTGGGGTTCTTGTCAACACCCAAACCAAAGGTTGGCTGAGATAGCCATCCTAATCCCAGCTGGTAGGTCTAGGATGGCTAGTATCAATGGTCAGAGTAGGCTTGGCAGCATTACTATCTATCGCTATCAACAGCAATGGCGGGAAGGGCAGAAACCAAAGCCGGGATAGCCATAACAATAGAAATGAAAGTGAAGCGCATAGTGGCGGTTGGTGGAAGAGATGAAAAGAACTGAAGGTTGTATAAGTCAAGTAATGGATGATGCTGAAGTAATGAGAGAAGAGAGGATGCTGAGAAGCTTGATGGTGAAAGGAAAGTAGAGTTGATATAAGCTGCCATTTGCTACTTTATATACTTGTTCATCGGCCATGATCAGGGAATTCTTATCTTCCAGATCGGTAGATCTCATAGTTCAAAACTATACATAAGCATCTGTAAGTACTTTCGGCATACTCCGGGACAGACTTGTGGCTTCATAACAACTGAGGCTTCCAATGTACG
>LJZU01000217.1:293-27105 GCA_001513805.1 Davidsoniella virescens | reverse complement strand
GGGGGGGGGGGGGGGGGGGGGGGGGGGGGGGTCATTAATTCCTCAGGCTTCTATCTAAGATTGATCGGCTTTTAGTTGACAAACATAACTACGTAAGATAACCAAATGCGGCAAAATTCGAGACATTACAATCTTTGATTCAGCAGGAACTATATCTGTAGGACTCAGAGCTAAAGAGTCTAGTTATTTGTTACTTGTTCATATGATTAGCATAACTACGGTACATGTACATTGACATCAACCGTACTATATCTGTATCTATATACAAAGAAAAAAAAAACCACCTTTAAATCTACACCAATATCAACTTCTGTTAACAATGCTTATCAGTTGGTGTCAGAGTGATTAGGATGACTACTAGAATGATAAGAGGTACACCGTAAAGTGGGTCGTTAAGGAGGACACGACTCGTATAATACGGAATAGAATGGGGTAAACAGAACCTATACTAATACATAGGAGATACAGAGAGAATGATATCAATTCAACAGAACTGACAGCCGGTTTGACAGAGAAAAGCCTAACTTTCTCACTTCACAATCTCGACCGTGCTTGTGACTAGAGGACAATGCAACCCTGGTCTGGCTTCCTGTAGGCGAGCTAGGCCTATTTAGGCATGTTCTTATCTTAACTTAAAACTGAAGATGATAAATGATTAGTTGCAGCTATCTGCCTCCAGTATTGTCTTTGTGGGTGGAGGAGTTGAATTGCATTATGGAGGTTGAGAATATAGTTTTATATATTGTAAAAACTTAAAGCTGAGAGCTACCGTTATATCTAGAATATCTCTACCTATCTTTCTAATATAGAATGATGTCTAAAGAATAACTGAACTATTTATTATAACTACAAAAAGTGGTGTAAAAACAAATGGCTTATCATGCATCTGCCGAGAAACATCGAACGAGAAAATTTCTCCTGTTATCATAAGAGAGGAGAGGCCAAAGAGGTAGACGGAAAATCAGCCTCTTACTGTCGATCCTAGAAGAGTTGATGCTACGAAATAAGTACATTATTATAATTCTAGCAATCTTTGGATCCAAATGTTATCATTAATGCTACTATGAACATAGCTGTTATCATATCTGTTGTTGGACTGAGGATATACAGATACTGAAGACATTCGTCTAATTTGTTGCTCCAAGGTGATAACAAAAAAGAAAAACATACTTGTACATAATAGCCTCGATGCCAGCTGAACTATACGAGGGTTTTGTATTGATTTTTTTCTTTTCTTACCTTCTTCATTGATCATCTGATCTCATTACTTCATCTCATTTCGTAGTATAGCAACACCAAAGCTTCTTATAAATATTTATTTATTGCTTCTTCTTATCATCTCTGATATTTGGATATGACGCTAGCTAAGCGTCTTAGATTCTCTCGGCCTTCACTATATGTCGAACAGCCAAAATCGACTTTTGCCGAGGGAAACGCACGATGGTGAGTGCTCATCAGATCGATCTAATATATCATCACTCTGTATATACAGTCATGCATAATAGCCCTAGAACTCATACACAATCATACATTACCACCGCCTTTGGCACGATTTGAGCCGTCAAGTTAAGGCTAGGCACGTGTCACATAGATTATCTGCCGTAATTCTTCGTGGCTTCTGTCACATCTGCCATCTTCCTCCCGAAGCAATGACGGGGTTAAGACGACAAGAAAACGTTGAATCTCCTTCTTCTTCTGCACACTCCTCATCGTTTCATCTCTCCCTCTATACGGAAGCCTCCTGGGGACGATTAAGTACTGAGGAAGCGAATGGAAGCGCAAGAGGACTGACAAACAGAATGCTGTTTACTATCGACAGTTCGAAAGAACGCCCTTGAATCTACATGATTGCCCTCTGTGCTTACTGTGACTATGATCTTCGCCTATCATGCCGCCGTATCGGTGCCGTGGGGGGGTTGACTGGGTGTTCTCCAACCCCAAGGGATCTCGATCTCCATGAGGGGTACCCCGCCATATACCAGATATGTACTATCGGGCTAGCTTTCCATAACACCGGCTATTAAGCTTACCTTCGTGACTTTGGCTTGAGCGTCCATCTATGTGATCGGGAGCGGCTCCAGAGGAATATACCGACTTGTGGCTTCTCTTCTTTCAGCCTTCCTGCATATTCCAACCCTCTTCCCTTTATCAAGCAACCCTAATTGTGCTATTCATTGTATTTACCTCAACTGAAATAGCTTCTGACTCTATGTGTTCTATCTAGGACTAATAGAGACTTGGATCCCGTTCCGCCTGCTGAGCGTAAATGGGGCGTCGGCAGCTTCATCGCCTACTGGATCTCTGATGCCTTCAATGCTTCGACTTGGCAGTTTGGCTCTAGTATGATCGCCATCGGCCTGACATGGCGTGAAAGTTTAGGTATCGTGGCTCTGAGTTTCTTCACAATATCGTTAGTTGTACGTAGCTGTTGTCATTATTATTGTTGCTTTTCTTTAACCCTAACCCTTATATAACTCTGTCGTCTAGATTGCCGCCAACGGTGCCATCGGAGTTATTCACCATGCTTCGTTCCCTGTTATTGCACGTGCTTCATGGGGTTTCTGGGGCTCCTATGTAGCCATCGTCTCCCGTGTCATCCTCGCTATGTTCTGGTTCTCGATCCAGACTATGAACGGGGCATACACCATCCGCTGTATGATCGGTGCCATATGGCCGTCATTCCTGACTTTGCCCTCCAATATCCCAGCATCATCTGGAATCGATGACGCCACACTTGGCTCCTTTGTGCTGTTTTGGGCTCTGCAGATTCCCTTCTTATGTATGCACCCTAACCAACTACGGTGGCTATTCTTACTGAAGACAACCGTGGTGCCGACTGCCTGGATTGCCATCTTGATCTGGGCTTTGGTCAAAACGCGCCATGATGATATCTGGAATCAGACCGCCACTGTAAGCGGGAGTGCGTATAGCTGGGCGTTTCTAGCCAGCATGAACTCAGTTATCGGCAACTATGCCACACTTTCTGTGAATCAGAGTGACTTTTCGCGATACTCGAGAGTGAGTGTTCGCTGGCAGGCTATCTATGTGCCTCTGCTGCCCTTATTCTTCACCTTCATTGCCTTTATCGGCATCACTGTCTCGTCTGCCGGTGGCGCTCTATATGGCACTATCGAATGGGATCCTATTGTCTTGATATCGCACTGGGATAATCGCCCTGCCCGCTTCTTTGCCGCTTTAACTTTCATGATTGCCGCTCTCGGCGTCAATATCAGTGCCAACTCACTTAGTGCCGCCAACGACCTGATGGCTTTGTTTCCGCGCTTTGTCAATCTGCGCCGTGGACAACTCATCTGCGCTGTAGTTGCCTGGGCTTTAGTGCCTTGGAAAATTCTCTCTTCTGCCAGCCATTTTCTTAACTTCATGTCGGCCTATGCCATCTTCCTCGGTCCCATTGCTGCTATCATGCTAGTTGATTTCTACGTTGTTCACAGGCGCAAGTACAATACTTTGGCCATGTATCACCCTAATGATATGTACTGGTATCATCATGGCATCAACTGGCGTGCCATTGCTGCCTTTGTCGTGGGCGTGGCGCCTAGTCTACCCGGATTCATCAACAGTATCAACTCAAACATCGACGTCGACGTCGGAGTCCATCCGTACCAATTTGGCTGGCTTCTTGGCTTCACATCAACGTCCATGGTCTATCTACTACTGTCATACTTCATCCCGCCAACTCAAAGCCTCATCGATCGTGCTGTGTTGCCAGATGAGATATATCTTGACGAGCAGAGTCAGATAGAGGGCGAGACTAGAAGCAACAAAGCTGATGATGGACTAGCTTCGAATAAAAATGAAAAGAAGAAAAGAAGTCTAAAGGAGCGCTTAGACAGGATCATGTAGGCGGGTAACCAATGTATTCAGGAAAACTCGAAATTAGTCACCCGATTTATACACATATATATACATTGTTCTATGATACAAATGCACTTTCCAAGTACTCGATACAGTGATTCATCATTTGCTTACCCCGAGCGATCTTGCCGTTGAGTGCCAGAATCGAATGCGTACCGCCCTTCACCATATACATATCTGTCTTGACTCCAAAGCTCGATATCTTCTCTCCAAATTGAACAGCTTCCGGGCCTAATAAATCCATTTCCGAGTACACAATCAAAGATGGCGGAAGCTGTCTTAACATTGCATCAGCGCTATAGTTAGGGCTAGCGTCCCATCCAGTGATAGCTTCCGGGGGAGACGATGCAAAGTACATCTGACGATACCAAAGCATTCGTTTAGGTGTCAACCATGGCGCTGTCTTGGCGTTTGGTTTCCAGACAGAGTCGCAGGTTGCTGAATTGTCAATCACTGGTACGATGGAAACACAGGCAACAAGCGGGTAAGGAAGCTGTAGTCCAGACGGCGATCCCGTTGATGGCAGTGAAGTCTTAGGGTTGCCAGCTGCTAAGGAGACACTGATGGCTAGATTACTTCCAGCAGACGTGCCTCCGATGGCAATGCGGTAAAGGTCAATAGGACCGAGTTCAGTAGGTTCTGAAATGACCCATCTCAAGGCGTCGATTGAGTCCATAAGAGCAGCTGGGAAGGGATGTTCGGGGGCTAGACGATATGCAACAGTCACGACTACACAAGTTATATCTATAGATGTGAATTAGTATATAGCTTAGTTTTAGCTAGCCAGACTTCACAGTACTCGTGAAGTAACATCTAGAGTATGTCACAGTAAGAAACAGTTGCCCACTTACCTTGACACAGCTTAGTCAGAAAATCTTCACTATCTCCAAGACCGCCAATAGCCCAACCTCCGCCGTGATACCAGATAAACACCGGAAGCTTCTTAGTGCCCGGATCATATTGTTCAATAGGTCGATAGACTCGTACACTGAACTTGCCAACTATGACATCGTTTACTGATCCGACTTTGATAGCAGGTGAGCCTCCAAACGGCAATGATGGATTTGTCCTCGCAGATCCATCCCAGACTTTGCTATCGTCAGGCTGGACATATGCCATGTACTTTTCGTGGAATTCGACATACTCCGGGTCCAATTGGCTTCGGATTGCCGGGTGAATAGGCTGCCAAATCTTTCGCTGGGTTCGCTCATCCATTGCAATGGAACAAGCTATTGGCCAAGGAGATAATCATAGACTCTCAATACATACCAAGTATCAGATTCTGGCTTGCATATCACTTACATATAGAAATAGATGTCTTGTGATATATACCCAAGTGTTATTGATATCGAATAATGTGACCCAACTCAGTGATACTGTTGTTATATAGCGACTAGTTGACGCCGGCAAATGGTACTGCCGGAAAACCCAGCCTTTATTAGGGTTACCGGCAAACCGATATGTCCTATTCTTGAACAGTCCAACTACATGCGTGATCGTTATTCGGATAACAGATGATTAAACCATGCTTTGATGATTCATACAATAATATCTTGTATAATTCCCAAAACTGAATTGCCCACTTTCTCTCTTTTCCCCAGCCTGTAGAATTGCATTGCTGGCTTCGTTATCATCTTCTACATACTCCTTTGTACCCAACCATGGATATCAACTCATCGTATGCCGCCTCGGGATATGGCAACAAGATGGGCTGGGGCAAACGGCCTGCCCTACTACTTATCGATGTTTGCAAAGGCTATTGGTCAGACAACTCACCTCTCGATGTACGAGATCACGAACCATCTGCTCAAGCACCTGAAGTCATGAAACGATTACTCACGGCGGCCCGCTCCAACAAAATTCCCGTATATTGGACCGCTGTCGAGTATACAGAACCCGATATGAAAGATGCTGGTCTCTTCTGGCTGAAATCAAAGACACTTAGTGTGTGGAATACCACCGATAAACGTGGTTTGGGTGACTGGATAGATGGCTTGGAACCTTTACAGGGCGAACGAGTGGTCAAGAAGATATATCCAAGTGCGTTCTTCGGGACTACGTTGGCAACAGAACTTACAATTGCCAGAATCGATACTGTTGTACTTTGTGGTGTCAGTACGTCTGGATGTGTCAGAGCATCAACATTAGACGCCATGTGTCATGGATTCCGTCCCATGGTAAGCGTTATCTTTTGATAGTTTGCGTTTGATAGAAACCCGATTATTTAACATTTTTATAGGTCGTAGGTACTGCCTGTGGTGATCGAAGTGATGTAATCCACTTTGGTAATTTGTTTGATCTCAATGCCAAGTATGCTGATGTAGTCACTGAAGACGAAGCATTGAGTCAATTTGAGACAGTGTCTTCATGATAATAGATTGTGCATTAGACCTTAGGTTCATTTAGTTGTAAATCAATATAATAGATAAGTATGACCTAGAAACCATGAAAGAAACATATCCGAATATATCCGACCCTAACCCTAAACATAGGCAAGGGCACTGTAAGAATAAGACAGAAACCTTGGCTCAATCAACAATGGAACTGTGTAAGAGACGTCAAATAAAAAAAACCCAGGATCCATGACAACCTTGACTGAGAATCTACTTTTCTTGTTGAGCTTCCTCTTTTTGCTCACGTTTGAGGCGCCATCGAGTACCAAAATGCATCACGACATATATTAAAGGTATCACCATAGCACAGACACTACCCCAAAGGACATATGTCCAGCCATAACCAAGTGATGTTGTCATCCTATCAATAACAGATACTAAGACGGCAGCGAGTAGACATCTCACCAAGTTTGTCTAAAAGACTATCAGTAAATGGCACAGTATATAAGCTAAACTTTTTTTTCATTACTTACACAAGCGGTTGCAGATGAACTTTGTTTCTGAAGAATGTCGACATTCAAGGTCACCGTAGTGTTTAATATAGACATAGACGTCCATCCCACTACATGTTGATTTAGGGTAAGTAAGACAAGACAGGCTTTCAAGTTCATCGAAAGTATCGAAGGGGCTCACTTACAAACAACCTGGAGAACCAAAGGAGCAGCAATGAAAGCTCGTTGCTCAACACACCATCCCCAGCCAATAAGAGCCACGAAGAATAGAACCAGATGGAAGGGCATTGTTCTTAGGCGGGCGTATTCCTTGGGAAATGGTTTAGTGCCGTTACAATCATTGAAACGTGACTTGATTCTAGCGTATTCCCAGTCTAGGAGTTTACCAACAAATGTACTGCCTAGAATCATCCCTAGTCCGGTGGGAAGGTAACAAACTCCGAGAATAGTTTCCGATAAGGCTGGGTAGGCGACTGAGAATGATGACGATATGGTTGATGTGACTGTATAGTTGACGGCATAGACGATGCCAGTAAACACCAAACTTAACGTGATCTCGGGCAAAAGAAAGATCGGAAACGGATTCAATGAGACCTTCTTCTGCGGCGATTGCAAGACAGAAGACTCATCTTGGTATTTTCTGTTCCGCCCAATGATCTGAATAGGCGGTTTGTAGATGCCATATAACGGCAAAGATCCATTGCCAGCAATGGTCCGAAGAGTCTCTGGGTATAAAAGGTAGATGAGCACAAGACAGACAGCTGCCATGATTACTAGGAACCAGAAGATGGAACGCCATCCCATATGTTCGGCGAGAGTGCCACCGATTGCAGGACTAATGCATGACGCAAGCTGGATCGATTTATCAGTCATATTAGCAAAGTATCCGACATGAATAGAACCTCTACGTATATGGAACATACCATTGGACCTAGAGTGAAGAAACCGACAAGGCTTCCGCGTTCTTCAGGTGTCGAGATATCTCCGACAACTCCCATGCCCAAAGCTATGGTGCTCGCACAGCCTGACGCCTGCACGCATCTTAGAAGTAGAAGAAGCCAGTATGCGTTGGTAGGGCAGAGAGCAAGGCCGATGCAAGAGGCTATGAGAATGCTCAAGCAGATAAGAAATATAGGGCGTCGTCCGAATCGGTCACTGAGAGGACCCCAAAGTAGCGGTGCTATGAATGTTTTCTCAAAGTTAGCAATGAGTCTTGGTAACAAATGGTAGGATATACAGGTCAAACTTACAAACTCCCTGAAAAACCAGATAGATAGTCACGGATAGGTTAAGTGTCTCGGTCGATTTATGGAAGACATTGGCAAGTTCAGGGATAGCCGGGAAGTAGATATTGGCAGGAAGAGGACTGTACAGTCCAGCCAAAGCCATGATACAGACTAGGATCCATTTCTCACGACGAGTGTAGATGCTATAGGCAATCGAAACATCGGGCGTAGAAGCATCAGAAGAAGTATCGGCAACAGGGTCACTAACAACCGTCCGATGCTTGACTGTCTCCGTGACAGCAACTACTGCAATGTTCTCCTGCGACATAGTTTAATCCCCTCAAGTACAAATTGGTAGAGATAACACCAGGGTCAGAGGTCTAATCCGTGGTGATACAGGCTATACAACAATTTGACAAGATGGAGGATGGGTTCTACGATACGTCGACTTGAACCAGGTCCCAGAACGACGAGAATAGCTTGTTGATATACTACGCGTTGTTTTTTTGTTCTTCAGTTATTACATATATATACATGTCTGATAATGGACTACCAAATGCGATTTCAAATGCGATGCAATCTTGCTCTATCTTCGACAATGAAAAGGGCAAAGTTGAGAAGCAATATTAAGTTAAGTCTAGGCGCGCTTTCATTGCCAAACCACCTTATCTCCTGATACCACGTGACTCAGCTCGTGCCGTCTTGTCTAATCAAGCACTATTGCCCGTTTTTGCCGGTTTGGATCACAAAACCCACTAAACTGCCTACAGGCAAAAGAGCGGCAAAACTGCAACACAAATGGGCTGGCCCAGCACAAGGTTTGAACAGATTCCCGCTTCCCCGGATTCTTTCTAGACGTCATGTTTCTGTTTTGGGAGACTTACACGGATAGCTAGGGTGGTAGCTATCAGATTATCACGAAGTATCAAGAGATACCGATATCTTTTTGACGATATGAACGTATCTATTGCAATAGTCCAGCTTGGGATAAGCTTGGCAGCGATGAGAAAACCCCATTCTTAGCAGTCACAGAAAGTGCCCGATTAGGAAAACGTGAGTGGGATGAAGAAAGAATAGACCAGGGTTTGCTTATCAGCTTATCGCACCGCAAAACAGAGTGTGCAACGAGTCAGAGTGTTGAACGCCGCATTATCAGTGAAAATCAAGATCTAGTGTCCTCTGATATCCCTGGCTTTAATTGATAGTATCGAGTCTAGCCATTGTCTATTTGCCATATTAAAAGCCTTAGCCAGCTCTTCAGTCATTGAGTTGTCCTGCTCATGCTAATCCTGATATTGGGACGCCATCGATATCAAACTCTGGAAATTACGACATGACAGTCTCCGACACTCTCAATTCTGCCGAAAAAGGCGAGGTATCGTCCATCACTGCATCTCAGTCTATCGAGATTGAAGGCACCGTCACCAACACCGACAGAAATCGCCACGGCTTTTCTTTGGCCAAGGTCCTCAAGTATGGCCGGCTTGAGACTACCGATCTGGAACCTATTCCAGTAGAGAAACGCACCAATACAGACTTCTTGAGTATTGGAACTCTGTGGTTTTGTATTAACGCCAGTATCCTACCGTACGTTAGTTATCTCATGTCCTATTTGTCGACTTCAGCAAAGCCTACTCTTGCTAACTATTTGATGTCACTACAGAATCACATTTGGAATGCTAGGAACCTCGGTCTATGGGATTTCTCTGCGCGACAGCTCTCTTGTCATTCTCTTCTTCACGCTTCTCACCACTACTGTCGTCGCATTCTACACCACATTTGGCCCTAAGACTGGAATGCGCCAAATGATGCAGGCCCGGTATACCTTTGGAAAATATCTTGTGTGCGTTCCGGTGTTGCTCAATCTTGCAACCCTAACAGGTTTCTGTGTTGTCATGGCTGTCATTGGTGGACAATGCTTGTCAGCAGTCTCTTCTGATAGCCTGTCTCCGTCTGTCGGAATTGTCATAATCTCTCTTCTTTCTATGGTTATCTCATTTCTGGGCTTGGAGGTGCTCTATTTGTTCGAGCGCTGGGCTTGGATTCCAACTATCGTTGCCATCTGCATTGCCACTGGATCTGGAAGCAACAAGCTTAGCGAGCAAGTGGTTCCTGAATTTTTCTCTACCGCGCCGCAGATCATGTCATTTGGCATGATTGTGGCCTCTTACATGTTGCCATGGGCGTGCATCTCGAGTGACTTTTCAACTTACATAGTTCCCAACGCCCCATCATGGCGTATCTTCACATACGCCTACATTGGACTTGCTCTTCCAACAATTCTCCTTATGGTTCTGGGAGCAGCCATTGGTGGCGCGGTGGCTAATGTTCCTGAATGGGAGGCTCTGTATGAGACAAACCTAGCGGGTGGCGCACTTGCTGGCATGTTGCTACCTTTGCACGGTTTTGGCAAGTTTATCGTCATTGTGTTGTCCTTCAGCTTGATTGGAAACTTGGCGGCTACTTCATATGCTATCTCGCTCAACTTTCAGCAATTAGCACCAATCTTTAGCAAGGTGCCTCGGTATATCTTTGCCCTCATCCTTACCGCCATCATCATTCCCATTGCCATCCCGGCTGCCAACGATTTCTTTACTAATCTTGAAAACTTCATTGCGTTGATTGGTTACTGGTCGGCTTCTTTCTTGGGAGCTATCACTGCCGAGCATTTCTTCTTCCGCGGGAACAACTGCTCTTCTTACGATCCCGCTATCTGGAACGATGCTAAGAAGCTCCCACTTGGTTTTGCCGCTATCTTGGCCTGCGTTCTTTCATTCGCTCTTGTGATCCCATCTATGGACCAAGTGTGGTATGTCGGTCCCATCGCAAAGAAGACGGGCGATATTGGATTCGAATGTGCATTTGCATTGACTGCCGTACTATATATCCCATTCAGATGGGCGGAACAAAAATGCTTCAAACCATCATTGTCATAGTTTATTACAATATTGCACTTACCATAAGTTTATTACAATATTGCACTCACCATAATATGAGAAGGATTTCTTATGGTTAATTGGAAAATCTACACATCAGTCTACAACTAACTTATAAGTTTCCAGGCCTGATCATCTTTACGATCCGAATTGTCTTAATTCATCGTTTTACACAGGGAGGGCATGACAACGAAAAGGTTGAGGGCAAATCTTGTCAAAGTCATCACCAACATACATTGACAAGGCATCTAATCTAATAATACTAACCATAAGATTTTAATCTATAACCACTATATCTACTGTTGATGGACAAAGTTGTGAAGTTGAAACATTTTGATTCCATTTTGATTCCACGTATATTTGTTTAGTAAGTCGTATGTAATTCTCATCATATTGAATATATCTCTAGGTAACATGTTGCTGTTTCCATTTCTGTTGCCGTTTGTTGTCTTTGTCGCTGTCGAAACTGTTGTAAGGCAAATGTCCATTAACGGAAAGTACACTTCTTTGTGTAAAGTTTGCCATTAATTGGCTAAATACAAAAAGTCCCAAAGCATACTGTGTATCTTACTGTTCTGCTTATATAATACAGCTCGTCCATCAACTATATGACCATAAACGCATTCTCATTTTATCACGGCAACTCACCCAACCTAATTCCCTATCCTCGCTCGCCCATCTGCATATATTCCCATCTATCAGGTTCTTCTATCGTTTAAGAAGTTTCTCTATGTCTTTATTGATGACTCGGTCAACATCCGGAAAGAATATAACCAATTTCCGGGTTTCATCTCGTCAATCCATATCCTGTTTATAAACACGTCTAGTCTTCCGAGTCTTGCTGACTCATTCATACAGGCCCGTCGGCAAATCAACTCGTCTCGCCTTGATTGCATCATCGACGACACGCCGTACGATATACTCCGTCCAGGCGTCCTCTTCATGGGATCGGTTAATCCTGATAACTAGTCGGGCACAAGTTGTTGTGTGTGCACACCCATCAAACTAGGGCTTGGCATCTATTGACTCTATTGAATGGCTTTGTCATACAAGTCGTTACACAATTTTAGTCACTAAATTGAACTCGTCTTGCAAACTAAACGTAAAACCAATCGTTACACGAGTCTTCTTCTTCCATGTATTCAACCTTTTTCATTGCTCAATGTTGCCATCTACTACACATATACACCTACGCTCAGCTAGGTAAGTGAGAAGACATAGGGGAAATTTTTCCCCTGGGCACTCTGTTAATTATCTTCTATTGTCTTATGCCACAAGATTTTTATTTTCTCTTGCTCTTAACACTACAAGAAACATTGTCGGATATGGTAGAGCGTTCTTGTCAATGAACACTTTGACATTTAAGCAAAGTTTGAAATTATGTCCTTCAATTGCTTAAATTGTCTGCTAGATGATACAAATGACTAATTTCAGTTCAAAATGGATGCCTCTTCATGATATATGGAAGTTCCAGAACTTATCTTGGCCCTTTCGTAGTTGAATCCATAAGTAAGGACAGGCTACACCATCCAGACCGTACTGTGCCATCAGCAGTGCGAGTTTCAATGATGCACTATTCAGTACCCACAATATTTTTTCTTATCGATAAAAATATTGGTGAACGTTTTTTTCCATGTCTATCCGATTCAGGATTTCGAAGATTTTGAGCAAGAGAATCGACAAATCTTGGAAATTGATTTGATTCAGTACCTTCATGGAGCCCCGATATCCTTACAAGAAATAACATCGCGACTTCCATCATGACCTCCGATATCGTCAACACACCTCCGGCTGTTGAGGTCGCCGACAAGAAGAAGAAGAAAGACAAGAAGGACAAGAAGGAAAAGAAGCAGAAGAAAGCTGCCGAAGAAAATGTTGCCAAGACCGAAGCCCCGGCTGCCACTGTCATCGAAGGCGATATTTCTGAGGAGAAGATGAGCAAGGCTGAGCGCAAGGCCGCCAAAGAGCAGCGCAAGAAGGAAAAGGCTGAGCGCCAGGCTGCTAAGGAAGACAAGAAGAAGCGCAAGCGTTCCGAGGACGAGGAGGCCAGCGAGCCGAAGCCTGAGAGCAAGAAAAAGAAAGAAGCCTCTTCTTCTTCATCTACCGTTCCTGCATCTTCTATCGGTTACACTCAGTCTGCCGCTCTGACTGCCCTGCCTCAGGCTAACATCGATGCCTTCTTGACCAAGAACTTCGTGACCATCGAGGACACTGAGCCCAACTCCAACTTCCGCCCTATTCTGTCCTTCTCGCATCTGCCTCAGACCAACCTACTGGCCAAGAAACCCTTCGACAAGTTCCCCGCACCGACGCCCATACAATCCGCTTCGTGGCCCTACACTCTCTCCGGTCGTGATGTTATCGGTATCGCCGAGACCGGCTCTGGCAAGACCATGGCCTTTGCCCTGCCCTGCGTCGAAAAGCTTTGTCTCCCCGGCGCCAAGAAGGGCATCAAGGCTGTCGTCGTCTCACCTACCCGTGAGTTGGCCATGCAGACTGCCGAGCAGGTCACCCAACTGGCTAATCTTGTCGGTCTCCGCTGCGTGTGCGTGTACGGCGGAGCTTCCAAGGATGACCAGCGCAACGAGCTTCACCGCGGCAAGGGTGCTGACATCATCGTTGCGACGCCCGGTCGTCTCAAGGACTTTATGAGCGACGGCACTGTCGATCTGAGCGGCGCATCGTATGTGGTTCTCGACGAAGCCGATCGTATGCTAGACAAGGGATTTGAGGAGGATATCAAGATGATCCTGGAGGCGTGCCCACCCCGCGAGAAGCGCACTACCCTCATGTTCACTGCCACATGGCCTATCACTGTTCAGAAGCTGGCTGCTACCATGATGGTCAAGCCCGCCAAGATCATCATCAGCAACAGCGGCAAGCAGCGCGTCGACGGCGAGCTACAAGCCAACACACGCATTTCCCAGACCGTCGAGGTTGTTGATCCCAAAGTCAAGGAGCAGCGTCTTCTTCAGATCCTCAAGGCGCACCAGAGCAAGTACAGCGCTAATGACCGTATCCTCGTTTTCTGCCTGTACAAGAAGGAGGCTACCCGTGTCGAGACCTTCCTGGGTCAGCGTGGTATCAAGGTTTGCGGTATTCATGGCGATCTGCGCCAGGAACAGCGGACTCGCTCGCTCGAGGCTTTCAAGTCGGGTAGTACTCCCGTGCTAGTCGCTACGGATGTTGCTGCTCGTGGTCTGGATATTCCCGAGGTCAAGCTGGTTATCAACGTCACTGTAAGTCTACCAACTCCCAAGTCTGTGATATATAACAATCCGACATACTAACTGCAGCTATAGTTCCCCTTGACTATCGAGGATTACGTTCACCGTATTGGACGTACTGGCCGTGCCGGCAAAACCGGTGAAGCCTACACTCTGTTCACCCTTCACGACAAGGCCCACTCTGGCTCGTACGTTTCAAACCCTAACTTTTCTTGTTTCAATCCAAGATACCCTAGTTTTCTAACCCCTATCAACACACAGGCTCATCAACATTCTCAAGTCTGCCAACCAGAACGTTCCCGCAGATCTTCTCAAGTTCGGTACCACCGTCAAGAAGAAGGTTCACCCCACTTATGGCGCCTTCTTCCGCGAGGTTGATCCCAGCCAGGTCCCGGCTAAGATCGTTTTCGACGACTAGACCATCTTCCTCCAGCTGTCTTGTCTTGTTCTTCTGTGCATTGTGGTTGTGCTACAAAGTTATCTCATTTTCCTGTTATGCTATGTTCATTTAATGCCTTTTTTCGTCTTGGTTGATATCATCGCTACGGCTTCTCAACTGGTTGTGTATATATAGCAAAAAAAATGGCGTTGTTCTTTTTTCTTTTTTACATGTGTTATCATTGCTCACTATTCATACCACTATATTGACTGGGCCATAAGAATGAATCACCGTCCATGATAAACACTCAGTAGTTGATTTATAAAGATTATTTCCGTCCCTCCCCTAAAATGCGTCGTGTGTCAGTATATCATTATCATCCAAGCATGCTCCACAGTGTAACTTACAGTATGGGAACAATCGGCAACGCAGTCACTCCAATTATGATCAATCTCACAAATGGATTAGCATCGCTTCCAACCGTAATCTCAATGACGCGCTGAATGATATGTGGTGCTCCAGCGCAAATCACTGAAGCAATGACGCCTGGACGTAGTTCAAGAATATCAAACTTGATGCCTTCGCTTTCAAAGTAACGCTTTATAAATAAAGCGCTCCAAGTGATACGACAAGCCATATTCACGATGTTAGCAAAGACCAACCCAGATGCCTGCATGTCAGCAACAGCTAAGAAAAAGTATCCTGCACCCGAAAATACAGCAGAGAACCCAGCCATCCACAGCGACTGCGTGTGCACCTGCTTCTCTGTGGCCACAGACGAAACAAAAGCTTCGGTGAGTCCATTGAGTGCCAATAGCGGGATATAGTAGCAATAGTGTGCCAACACAGTACCTGCACCATCAGCAGCCCAACGCGTACCCGCAACAATCTGGATGGCAGGATGGGCAGCAACTGGACCAACGGCCACGATTAAGACAGAGAATAACATGTAAATCTTGAGCATAATTTTCAGATCATGCGAAGCTGCGCGTACGTGAATATCATGAGCCCTGTCAGGATCGAAGGCCCAAGGTTCAAAGTCGTCACTGTCAGAACCTGATTCTTCCGAGGGAGGCTCGACATCGGCCATATGAACAGGCTTTGATAAAAGTCTCCCGAAGTAGTTGCGACTCATCTCTTCGACGGGCTGAAATATTAATCGTGCAACAAGTCCACCGTAGTTGTTTGCTAGTGCATACACGCCTTGCGCCGTTGGGCTAGCTAACACAGACACGATGAGGGTATCACCTTGTGTCAGGAAATGCTTTACCAAACCTTGCGCCTGCATACTCATAGCCAGCCTCATAGTAGGTCGATGGAAAAGACCAGCATGATACCCATCGCTGTGTATACTCTGCTCCTTAGTAGTCTCTTCGATCCGTCTAGGCAGCAACGAGAAACCCTCATCGTGCGCTACAGGCCACGCATACAGAACATAGACAGCCCATAGCACTATGCCATATGCTAACTGACCAGCTGCAAAAGGCAAGACACCGATATCCAGACCCGACTTGGCAGCCCAAAAGGCCGTTCCGAGAGTTCCGCCACAGCGGGCAAATGCGCCAGCCGACTCAGCAGCAGCGCGAGCACCAAACTGCTGCCGGGATACGAGAAGAGAAAAGAAAGGCTCGGCAGCCAATTCGATCAGGGAAGCGATGGCGTAGACTTTGAGAGCTTCTGGCACGAAGTCTGCAGTCGTGGATACACGAAGAAACATATTGCCAAAGATAAAGGCGACGAAGAAACCGAGCGGAAGAGCAAGATAACCGAGGTTGATGGCAGTCTGGCCCAGTACGTGGCGGCGCTGTTTCTCTACTTCCGCCTCTAGATGGGCATCCGTGGCATCTTTTCCCTTGCCATTGTTAACATCAGTAGTAGTAGAATCTGAAGACACAGCTGGTTGGCGCTGAACAGCAACACGTAGACTCTCACGAGCAAAGAAAAGTACCGATAGATAATAGACTTCCAATTGGGTGGCTAGGCCAAGTTTCTGGGCGGTCAAAAAGCGCAATAAAACCTGACTGGCGAAAAACGTAAGGCCGCGCGAAAGAAGCTGCTGCAAGAAGAGAAAAAGGCCGCCTTTGAAGACGGCCCGGGAACTCATTGTCGTGAAAAGGCGACACTGTTGATGTATGGTAGAAAATAAGAGCAAGGCTGTTTAGAATGAGGAATAAGGCAAGGCTGAGGCTTGGTAGAAGATAATGAGTGTTGATGGTATTCAATAAAGGAAGGAACCACCATCTCCAGTTTCATATGACTTTGCTTATTGTCTGTCCAGTTTAGGCAAGATCAAGAGGTGGTCTTAAACCATTTACGTGAGTGTCTCCACTTCGGCTACCCACAGTGCAACACACTGTACTTATAGCACACAATGTTGCTTTGTAAGAGCTCAAATGCACCGTCTCTATATTTTATTAAACACTGTTTGATTATTCGAGCTATAAGCCTTTTTTCCCACATCAACACAGAACTAGTATCAAACATCAAGTTTCATTCTCCAAACGCTTGTTATTAGTTAGTGTACCTTTATACAAGTCTTTCCCACACTAGACTCCACATGTCTATAAATCTGAGGTCTACTCGTTTGGCTGCATTACCCCCATCATATCTTCGTTAAACGGCTGGCCCAGCAGCGTCCAATAGTTTGTGTCGACGCCTTGAAAAGCCCAATGGCCCGCATCGGCCGTGACACCAGGCAATTGAGAGCCTGCCATTTGCATATTATATTGCCTATCGTTCGAGACGGCGCTGTACAGCATTGAGTTGTTATGGACGGGTTGTTGTAGATGGCCGTGGTTATTGCTGTGGCCATAGTTTTGGTGTTGTTTCTGTTGATGTTGCTGCTGCTGTTGTTGTTGTTCTTGTTGTGGTTGTGGTTTATGGTCAGTTTGTGGATGAGACGATGCCATACTTTGAAGTGTGATACTCGGGGAGATGTTCTGCGTGTTTGGAGTGTTCTGACCACGGCCGGTTGATGAAACCATTCCAAAGTCGTGACCTTCGAAACTTCGGAAATCGAGATGAGCAAAGTTTGGGTCGAGCGAGAAAAAGTCCGACATGTCTTTGATATCTGGTAATGCCCCATTCAGCATGGCATCCTCTGGCTGGTAACCCATTGATATAGGTACCATCCATGGTCGGCGGTCACCACTGTTGCTGCTACTGCCACTGTTATTGCTATTGCTATTGTCCGATTTTGTATGTTGGTGAGCTGCAGCCTGGGAACCAGCTACCGAAGCAGCGCTTTCAGAAGGGTTCACTTTTGAAGAGCTTCCATTGCGCGTACGAAGCGTCACGGTTCCCAGATATGGAACATTGATACGGCAGATTCCGTTGGATGTCGAGTCCGAAGTCATGTCGGTGTTGATGATAGGCATCAGCTGAGTCACGATATTGGCCGCTTCCGCAGTCAACCGATCGTTATTGCGCGTTGCAATCTCATTGAGTAAGTCTCTGGTAGTAACAACTAACTTTTTATCAAGCTCACGCTGGTTCATATAGCTGCACACGGTCGTGTCTCGCAGCTCTGGTGCCACTTGTATCGCGTGATCCTGAGCTGGTGTGCGTTCCAGATATGAAAGCAACAGTGTCATAGAGCCAATAAGGGCCGAATAATCGACGTGCCGACATGACATCTTGTTTGTGCGACTCTGGCGCATATTGCAAAATCGATTGAGAACCTCTCGGCTAGCACTCAGACAGCGAAGTTTGCTATACTCTCGTTGCTCGGGACTAGTACCCTTCATCATATACGGCAAGTGTAATATAACGATCAGGCTGAAGAAGTGCAGCTGTACCATGACCGTGAGGTTCGAAGTCAAAGACGCCATACCGTCCTGTACTTTTGCCCGTGGATGAGACAATGCCCACCATTCTGGGGCCATCTCTTCGCCAGCCGCTTTGATCTGTTGGTAAATGGTCATAGTCATCTCGCAGGCATTGTGTGGTCGTAAAGTATTTCGTTCACTGATACGTGCGGATGCTACAGTCAAGGCACGCTCTAACTTTTCGGCAGGCGAGAGCATTGTCATGTATTCAGGCAGGGCGAAGGACATATCTTGTGTCGCTACCGGGAGCCCCAACAGCAGGGAAGTATACCGATCAAAGAAGTTGAGGCGATACCAGATATAAGCCGGTGAAGGCTTCAGCAGTGGGTTTAGATCGGGATCCAAAGAGGGTACTATGAAGCGCATGCCTTGGCCTAGGCCCATAAGCTGGGCAAAGTTTATGGCGCGGCGACAGATGATCCAAGCTTTGCGTAGACTGCCAATGTTGGCCAGGTACATAGATTGCATAAGCAAGCACTGCAGACCCTCGATGCTACCTATCATGTCGTCATCATCAGATATCAACAGCACCAATGCTGAATACCATTCTTCCGTCATCGCCGAGAATGGCCTCTTGATGGAAAGTTTGGCTGTATCAATATTAGGCTCGAGATGTTGGACGACGATCGCCAACTGCAGCAATTTTTTCGCCATTATTAGGGGATGAGCAGTCGGTGGCGGGATTGTCTTCATGTCTTTAATTGCAGTTGCTTCCAAGCCATCCATTAGACTTTGCTCCTGGTACACACACGAAAGAACGAAGAAAACGCCCAGACTACTTTCGAATATACGATCGATATCTTCCGGTGGCGGGAACAAAGGCAATAGCTTCATGCGCATAGAATCGAATTTCTGAGAGCGTGATGTTTGCGGCACCGCATACATACCAGAACGCTCTTGCTCGGTTTCTGATGGAGATGGCAGAGCACATTGCCAAGCCAGGATGTTTTGATGGGATTTCGGGGCGTTGGACTTCTGGCCTGCACCTTCTGGAGATCCGGTCTTGTCCTTTGACTGCTGTTGTTGGGTGTCATTTCGAGAACGTAGTTGTACTGGATTATTGGATGCGTCACAGTATTCAGACTCCATACTGAAGTTGACGTCAACTTCAGGCCCGTCAACCTCATATTCTTCGTCGCTATTCTCGAAGTCCACTGAGTTACCGCCTATGTCACCTCCAGAATTCTCCAACGCCCGATCAGAGGCGCGTTTGGTGGTGTCAAAGTTAGGGCCTACGGCATTAACTACCAGTTGTAGGGCACGTTCCATATCTGCCAGGCGTTGGTGGACAGTACGCGTAGATGTGGTAGCGGTAGCAGAAGGTTCTTGAGGATCACCTGGACTCGGATGCTCTGGAAACTCCTGGCTTCGGCATTGTTCGCCCTTCTCGGTACAACGGATACAGACGGCATCACCAGAGGCCTTGTATTCACATTTGATCTTGCGACGACGGCCTTGACATAACACAGCCGACCATAGAGAAACTTGTAAGCATCGTGCGGTGATTTGGTAACAGGGGCGTTACAGGAGAGGGAGAGAGTGTGTGAGGAGAAGGAAACTCACATTGCCAGCAGCTTTTCGTGCCTTTACGCACACGACGTTTGCCATTGTCTAAGACTTTACATTGAGTTGCTCCCGCTACTACTGTTGCTGCTGAAGTACTCTCGGCTATTCCCGGAGCTGATGAGAGAGAGCGCTTATGGCCTGTAGCTGTCACACCAAGACCCTGGGAACCTGACATGTTTGTGTTCTTTGTCGAGGCCAAAGGCGTGTCCGAGCCAACATTCGTTCTGTCAACAGCCGTTGGCGGTTGTTTTCGCTTCCGGGCATGCATCCTGACCTGACAAGGCTACGATTGGCTAAGGGGTGGTAAGAGGTAAGGCAAGAGCGGGGGAGGTCGCCACTATCACATGCGATAGTCTACCTAAAAAAGATTGGTCGAGAGGTTTACCTTATGATGACTACTATTGTAGTGTATATCGGTTTCGCTATACAGCTAGTAGCAAGAAGGTAGGGGCAGTATACAACGGAGATAGACGGAGATATCAGTGCCAAGAACGCCCAGTACGATAGCTGGTAAACGGCTTTTTTGCCTAATTTTCTAATGCCCTAACCATGGTGATGGTGGTCAACTAACAGGTTACGTGGTACGTTATAATGGGATTGTAGTGAGTTAACCCAGCCCAACTCTGTACTATTCTATAGTTGGGCTGCAATCCAGAACTATCATACATAGCGATGTTCGTGGAGATTCAAGACAAGAATTCACATCCACGTCTTCAGATATCTTGATCTCCCTCACAGGGTTTTATTGGACCAGAGAGTATGGCATGTTGACTTACTAACCTTGTAAAGATAGTCTAGCTTAGGTCCTGGAAATATATGTACGTATATACGTATGAGATGTATATGCTATGCTTACTCTCTAGTGTGTTTACATCGACCAACCATATGCGGATTAACAAACAAAGACGATAGCTCTTCGTCCGAATCTAACGGTGAGCTATCCGGATGAATGACCGGGAGAAGTGAAAAAGGCGGTCCTTTTCTTACTTGGTAATGATAATGATAGCGGCCTTGTTCTATTAAAACAGGTGAAAAGAATATGGAGGGCGGGCCCCTAAAAGGACGGGCAAAGACGGTCAACGATAGCGTATAACGTATTAAAAAACGAAGATGGGAAGAATGTGGATGTTGGAGTGAAAAGTGATGGGGAAAAAATGATTGCACCAATCAAGAGTAGAAGATAAAAAAAGGTGAGAAGAAAAAAAGGGACAAACGGTCAGATCGAGAAAGATAAGAGCGATATTCTCTAGATATCATATATGTGCTTGATTGATATTAAAAAGCAAACGAAGCCTTCAAAGCCACACTTTGGATGGTGTTTTTAGCCTAGTTTTGTTTATAACTCAAGGCAGGAAGATAGCAGTTCAAGGCATAATACCTGAACTTCTATAGCAAAAAACAGTCATCTTTCAGCCTTTTGATTGTTCTTTTCCTGCTGAGAAATGATTCTGGAAAACAATACTAACAAGCAATCACACAAACTCTCACTTCCATTTTGTTCTTTTTTTTTTCTTTCTGTCTTCTTACATGTCTTTCTCTCTTTTTCCTCGATTATCAGGCTTCTTATAATCAGATATGTTTTTGGAGCCCCTGGTATTTTCGTCCCTGCGTTAGATTTTCGTCCGCTTCGGCGTCCGGCACGGCCGAATTTTACTACATTGGTCGATATTTATGGTCACGTGATATCTATCAAGCCCGACTCTCATCACCATCTAAAGTCAGCTGCGCTTCAGAGCGTATCGTAGAAGCATTTAGACATGTTGACATCTATTCTTTATTTAAGTTTACCCCTTCACACTTATCTTGTGTTTCTTACTTTTTATGGTATACCGTTTCCCTAATTGTCGTTTTCGTCCGCAGCCCCGCCGTTCTTATACCACACACGGAACTTCTAAGCGCCGTGTTTGGATCCCCATGGCCTGTCTGCGTCTATACTAATCCCCTTGACGACCTGCAACTTGTGCAATTGTGTAGATATATGTACAACTTTCTCGACTTGTGCCCTACCGCTGTTTCATCTTTCTGTCCTTGCATTTGCCATCCATTTAAATGGACAAGCAATTCTTTACTACTCCGCTTATTCTCTTCTTTGATGCGATATTCCAAGACTGTCATCGTCTGACTTGGCATGTGCCGAACCGAGTCGAGTCAAGGGTTATGTAAACCCTGGTATTACAAAACCGGCATCATAACCCTATGTTATTTAACCCTACTATGGTCTATAAGCTAGTGCATGTCACAGAATCATCAACGATGACAATCTGTTTCCTCTAAATTAACTGCTTGATCTGTAGATGAGCGTTTGCATTCATATTCAAACTATTTGCATTACCTAAGACGAAAAACAACATGATCTACGAGCTACCAAGGAACACAAGATAATTACCAACCTTCGAATTTGAGATTTTACTACAAGTTACGAAAAACAGTCGCTTTCTCCATCTCTGCCTCTTCCTACTTCTTCTCCCACCTTTCCATCAATCGAGTTAGCCGACTGGGAAAAAAAGCTTAGCCTTTTCTCCTCTTTCTCACGAGTAAGAACGGCATATAGCTGAAACAGTCCAAGGGTTAATTATATAGGTAGCTGTATATGCACTGAGATAAAGGATGAATAGGAAGGAGGAGGGAATAACTAACCTCCTCTAGGCTTTTTTTGCCTTTATCTCCACCTATTCTTGTTCCAGTCACCCAAGCTTGTGATTTTCGGTGTTTCTTAGACTTGTGTTCTGGTAGTGACACAGGTACATGGTATTATACCAAGAAAATCATGCATAAAATAGCATGTGGCAGTTGCTACTGGCTGGAATACGGCCGGTAATATTATAGAGATCTACAGAGGAAGCTATACATGTAACCATGTGCCGGTAAACTAAGAGCCGAGCCGGCCAAAAACGGGCGTCAAGGCGACTGATATGTCAGCAAGCTGTCTATGAGTTCGTCTGTCATTTGGTAATTTGTAGCTTGATTAAACTAGTTCTGTTGTCTCAGACCTAAACTGACATATAAAATAACAAGACAGGTACAAGACAATTTCTTGCCGCGCTTGCTTCTTTTTTTCTTCCCTTTTTCTGTTGAAGATCGGCAGTTTTGCGCTTTGATCATGTTCTCAGAAGCGAATCCATACTACATCATATAACCTACCAATAGGTATTCATAATAATGTCACCTTTATGCTTCTTTCTTGTATGCTTGTGATTACGTCCTGTCGTGGCTTGTACTTTGTTAACTAAACAGCATATGTAATGAAGCTTGCTTCTGGTACTTTTTTTCTTTTTTTTTGTTCATTAATCTTATGGAGCTATAGAGCTATGAAGATGTTCTTCTGGTACTTAGTAGTATGCAATCGCTAATCAGCCTTTGAATCTAGACTGGTGGGCTGATCAAGGTGAGGCATGAAACAGCAGGGGACATGCCTGGCCCATAGTATCCACTGAACATGGTATTGAGATATAAGAAGATAAATAACTAGTTATAACTAAAGACAATAGTTAACTGGTCAGTGATATAATATTCATTAGCGTGTATAGCAACGTGGTTTGAGGTTAAAAGAGTACTAACACCACCTATTGGAACCATCAGTAGTATACTAGAGTGAAGAGAGAGCCCCAAACTAATAATGAGATACGTTGGCTGGAAACTCGGACCAAACTTTAATATGCCACGCGGGAGGAAAGCGGTCCCTGGTTAGGATGTTTTCTCCGAGGTTTGTAGCACTACACATGATGTGAAGCCGCGTAGAATAATAATTCTCCGTGTCTTTGGATTCTCGTATAACTATACATATTTGAACATACATGTATACATATTATCAAAAGTTTGACAATACTACTTGTCAAGATACCGATGAAAGAAAAAGAAAAGAAAACCCCCGAGGTTGACAGGGACGACTACCATACATGAGCTTAATTCACATTCCTTACTATGCCTAGTATACTTGTACACGGGTATTTGTACATGTGTAGCATTCTAGGAAGAAGACCAGCCTTGCTAGAACATCATATGTATATGTAGGAATAGACCCTGGATCTAGCCCAAGGCCCCAATCACGTGCAAATTTCAAAGGTAGAAATGAACAATAGAGTGAAGTCTTTTTATCTTCCAGTGATAAGAGTTCTAAGGCAAAACTTCACTTTATCTAGCAAAAGAAAAAAATCTCAACGGACACTTGTTTTTAGTTCTAGTTTGACTTCTGTGGCGATTTTCTTATGTGCTAAAGCGGCCAACAAGAAAAGGGAGAGTACTAAGAAAGATACATAGATTCCTTAGCCAAGTTGGGCTTCGACTAGCCACTTACACGCTGACGTTGATTACCCTGGTTTATCTCGAGCTCAGCCGAACCACCATATAAGAAAGTTCATAATTCTAAGTCTATTCCTTTAAGTTCTTCTTTTATTCCTTTGCTCTTTTATGCTTATTTTCCGCTGGCCTGGTATGGGAAATCCCTAGTCCCAGAACCTGCTAGTACAAACGATGTTAGTTGTGCTTTGACGTTTTAGCTTTTGTCTATCTCTTCCGTCTTCTTCTGCTTCTGCCCTAGTTGATACCAGACAGACCTGCTAAGCTCTAACTATTCGGGCTTAGTTCGTCGCATCCTAAGAATATTTGGGATAGTATCTTTGGGATCATGACTCTATCAGTACTACTATGTACATACATATGTAAGCTACATCAGCGTGGGATCCGACTATGTCTTTCACTAGTAGCAAGTCTTGCGGCAATCTAGTGCGCCCCCGGAATTAGAACTAACTTGTAGTTAGTCGTAGTTTGTACGTATGTATATATACGTATATAGAATAAGCTACAATCGAAGGGCATTGTTTCGTTTTGTTTTGCATTTCTCCAAGTCTTCACTCTCTCTTTTTTTCTAATTGTCTTTTTGTTTTGTTTGCTGCATTCTGCCGCCGCCGTTCCTTTTTTGCCATATCCGGCCAATATACTACTACATACTATCTGTCATTGCACTTCAACCACCGAAATCAACTCCAGAAACACTACAAGAACTAACACAATGAGGCTCTTGCGTTTCTTCACGGCAGCCGCTGCGCTTCTCTGGAGTTCCGGAGTAATTGCTGCCTCCTCAAACTCTACATCGTCTATTCCGGCCATCTACGCTGATATGCCAACCTGTGCTGTATGTGACGTCATATCTACAGCCTAGTCTCTCTTCTGGTTCTTTCTTTCTTTCTAACGTGGACTTACCGGTAGTTGAAATGTGTTATCGCGGCTCTTGGCGACTCGTCATGCTCGGTTTCTGATATGGATTGTACATGCGCCGACACAACACTTCGTTATGACGTGACTATATGTGCCCGGACCAACTGCAGCATCCCCGATATGTTAAGTAAGAAGACACTATCTACTTCCTCATGTTATCAAAGTCTGGCTAGTCGTCTTGTTTGCTGACCGCCTTTTCACTCTTAGCTGCCCGTAACATGACGGCAACTGCCTGCAACGAGCCTATCCGTGACCGCGGACAGGAGAACACCGATATCACTATAATCATGGGTTCTATCACGGGCGTCTTTATTCTAGTGCGCTTCGGCTTCAAGCTGTTCATCACGCGAGATACTATCTACGCCGACGACTGGATCGCTTTGTCGACTTTTGCTGCCGGGATCCCGGCCTCTATCCTTAACACACGTGGTGTTGTTCCCAATGGTATGGGCCGTGATGTCTGGCGTGTCGGTATCACCAAGGCCATCCGCTTCGTGCATCTGTTCTACAGCATGGAGCTGTTATATTTCCTACACATCGGTTTGCTCAAGATGTCGTTACTTTTCTTCTACTTGCGTATTTTTCCTAGTCAGAAGATACGCCGTCTACTCCTCGCCACAATCGTCTTCAACGGCCTGTATACCCTGGCGTTCTTGCTGGCTGCCTTATTGCAGTGTTTCCCCATGAGTTACTATTGGAACCAATACGATGCTAGCGAGACTGGCCACTGCTTCAATATCAACAGCCTGGTCTGGTCCCAAGCTGCTATCGGTATCGCTCTGGATCTGTGGATGTTGGGCCTACCTATGTCACAGTTGCGTCATCTCAAACTACACTGGAAGAAAAAGATTGGCGTGGCTTTCATGTTCTTTGTTGGAACTTTGTAAGTCCTACCACTGTATGTATGAATTTGAGTCTTACCTAACTTCAAATCTTTAGCATTACTGTCATCAGCATCATTCGCCTACAAACCCTCATCCACTTCGCCAACTCACAGAATCCCACGTGGGATAACTTTCAGGTATCAAAGTGGTCCGTTATCGAAGTCAACATCGGCATTATCTGTAGTTGCATGCCGTCCATCCGCCTCGTGCTGATTCGATACTTCCCTATCGTCTTTGGCGGTACTACTACCTCACACAACCGTATCGGCACCGGAAGCGGCCTTCCTTCCGGATATAACGCCGGTGTACGTTCCGATCCCATCTCATCGCGCCATCTCTATCATGAAAGCCAGGAAGCCTCCGCTATCGTTCTATCACGCTCGTATCAGGTTGAAGTCTCATCAGCTAAAGCCCTAGCACTTCAAGAGCTAGATCTAGAGCATGGCGGCAAGAGATCTATCAGTGACTCGTCTCTGTAAAGACGAGCAGTTCGTAACAAAACACAGCTGAATACAGTATCAAAAATCTAGTTCGCACTTCCAACTTTGATTGTCTTCACATCCCCCTTGTTTGTATCGGCGTTATGGGCTAGGGTTTCTTTAACGATTGATATCTGATTTCTTGGACTTGATGTTGTACGTATAATTACTCAAATACAATAAACAACAAGCATCCACCTGAATTAAGTAAGTGCCGCAAAACAGAAACAACCGGAGCAAGACATCTAAAATTGACAATATTCTTCTTACGCATCAAATTTTGTCATTTAAAAACCTCGGGCAAGACATTTGCCAGTTTAATCATCTTTACCAATCATCTTATCGAAAATTAT
>LJZU01000216.1:0-12712 GCA_001513805.1 Davidsoniella virescens | reverse complement strand
AGAGCAACTGAGGAGGTTTTTGGTGTGTTTTATGTCTCTGTTTTCACTTTTCTTTGTGGGTATCTGTTTTGTTTTTGTTGTTTCTATTTTCTGTTTTTCATATCACTGTTCTCATATCACTGTTCTCATATTTCTTTTTTTTTTTGGGTATTTGTCTTTGCTGCTCATAGTGGAGGTATGGACCACTAGTTCTTCGGGGCTAGGGGACATNNAGCGGAGGACTTTAAATATCTGTCCGGTAGCCAACCCGGCGTCGTATGATCTTAGTGATTTAGGTAGACGTAAAATATAATCAAATCAAATCAAATATGATGCATAGATCCTTTAAGATACGTTACTAGAAAGTGTCTAACTCTTAACAACACCTCCTTTCCTTCTGAGTCTTAACGTAGAGATACATATACTAACACCGACAGGCTGACTCGAGGGAAAGAACAGCCGATTGATGAACTAAAGTTTTGCTATAGTGACCATCTTAGATCCAACAGTCTTATCCAACTCCAAAAACCCTGGATACTATGTATACAAAACAATACCAAGACGAGATGACCTTCATCCATATTTGCTATTAGCGACGTATACATGTTGTATCTTGTAAGATGACTTGTTATCGGCATAAATTATAGCTCATCGTTATGGGCTACTAGGTCATACAATAGATCGCGTTCATCATCTTGCTTTAAGATGACAGTGAAGTCGACTGATATTTTAAGATTTATGATACATTGGCTAATAGAATCATACGGTTAGATACTAGAAGTAGAACTCGAATCAGATCTTAACATTCCACCACTATTTCATAGGTTTGGTAGACAGCCCCAACTCTATCTCCGTACTCCAGCCATGTCGATGAAGTACACATAGGGTTTTGTCAGTTTATTGTCGTGTAAGCCCGCATAAATGGTGACGTCACGATTTGACTTTGCCTTTATTTAATTCTTTAACCCCTATCTGCAGGTCAATACGACGACATGTTCTGGAAGTGGTTGGCCGAGGTTATCCTTCGGCAAACTCCCGGGCCGTGAAACAAATTTGATTTGATTATATTTTACGTCTACCTAAATCACTAAGATCATACGACGCCGGATTGGCTACCGGACAGATATTCAAGTCCTCCGCTAAACACAAACCCAATAGCTTTGTATGTGCGGGACGAAACTGTCCCCTAGCCCCGAAGAACTAGTGGTCCATACCTCCACCATGAGCAGCAAAAACAAATACAAAAAAAGCAAAAACAGTGCATCCACAAAACTATCTCCCAAAAGACAGACTCACAAAACTAACTCCTAAGAAGAGCTACCATCCTCACTATTCAGTGAGTCTCTAGGAGGCTGGTGATCGTGACTGTAAGAAAGAAAATTTTGACATAATGGAGTCGGGTGCTATGGATGAAGCAACGGCCGTGAAACAAAATCACGTGACTTTACGTTTTACTCATAGACACTTTTGTAACTTAATTTCATATGGAAGATCCTCAATAGTGTAGTGGTGATCATACCTGCTTGTCACGCAGGTGACCTGGGTTCGATTCCCAGTTGGGGAGACGTTAAATATTTTTCTTATTTTTGCTCTTCTTGATAAAGTTTAGGGTTGTGATAACTTGAGGGTCTGAAAAGGGAACTCCCGGTGTTGGAGTAATAACTAATAGCCGGGTGTTAGTTTTGTAGCATTTTTTAAATTTGTCTGCGCTATTTTTCTCATTTGAGCTTTTTTTACCTTGGAACAAAACTCAAAGGAATGCCCGAATACTACGAGGAAGATCAAAACTCCACAAGCCGAAGAAATGTGCCGAACGTCAAGCCTTTAATCCAGTTTTGACATATGTGGTAGCGGGGTTATCTTCTGGGCTCATAAGTATATCAGTTAGGATATGTCTAAACATGCAACTAGTCTCACCAATTATAACTTGTATTTTCACTTGAGAAAATAGTGTGTCTACAAGCAACCTTTAAAAATCGTAGCTATGGCTCCCGGCTTGCTCTTCGTCTATATGACGCCG
Organism: Davidsoniella virescens; assembly: GCA_001513805.1. NCBI lineage: Eukaryota > Fungi > Ascomycota > Sordariomycetes > Microascales > Ceratocystidaceae > Davidsoniella > Davidsoniella virescens. The sequence goes on along the minus strand of LJZU01000216.1, from coordinate 10,713 downwards.
TCTTCAGCGTTACCGCTTGAGCGTTTCCACGAATGGTACAACAATGAACACGGGCCAACCCGACTACGGCTACCGCATATTTTCCTGAACGGCCTACGTTACAAATCGCGGTCACTCGGAACATCTTCTTCTTCCGGACCACCGTTTCTGGCCATCTATGATGTCTCGTCTATGCACTGGATGCACGAGCCGGAATATACGCATCTGCGCGCCAACCGGTCACTTCGCGAAGCAGAGGTTATAGGTCAAGTCAATGTGGATAGGCGCTTCTATGACTTGGTGGATACTCGTGCGGTAGAAGGGTTCGTTGCGTCAGAGGCTTTGGCGGGTGATGAAGCCCTTGGGCGGATCTTGGTAGTCGAAGAAGTAGAGGAGGACACCACGGGATATTCGGTTGATGATTTCAAAGCGGGATTTGCGAAAGGACATGAAAAGACCGCTGGATGGCTTTGTTCACGACTCTATTGTACGTCTGAGGTTGAAGATGACAAAGCCATCAAGCAGAAACTCCTTGTTCTTCATGAATACGCATCTTCGTCTGCCCCCTTCACCTCTTCCGCAGTTGCGACTTCTAAGCATATCATGGAACTCTTCTACATCTTCGGACCAGGACCCCGTGATCTTGCCAACCTCGCTGCCCTACCATCTACGTCTGCGTCATTCACCTCTGCTGATGGCATACACCTCCTAGCCACACCAGGCGCCACAAACAGCACGATCCGCAGCGCCATCACCGCCGGGTCAGACAAGTGCACACTACGCTTTCAGCTCGAAGGCAATACATCCCCGACAGCGTCAACAGTTGCATTTTGTAACTCCCTGCTAACATCGTGGGCTATGTGGGATGATCTTATCGCGATCATCAAAGCCGCGCGTCCAGACCTACGCATTCTACGGTACGATCACCGTGGCCGCCACAGTCTTCCCGTGGCTCTGACGCCCGTGACACCAGACCGTCTAGCTGACGATATTGCCGTGTTGTTGGATGCCCTGCGTATTCCAAAGTTACACGCTCTAATCGGCGTTTCGTTGGGTGGTGTCACCACCATGAACTTTGCTATCCGTCATCCTACCCTCCTGTCGCGATATGTCGCCTGCGACTTCAACGCTTCCGGCAGCTCAGCCAACACGGAAGCTTGGAAACAACGTGTTGCTACTGCGTTCTCGGATAATGGTAGTGGAATCGTTACGACGCTGGCACCTGCCACGGTTGCTCGCTGGTTCCATCCTGCCTCGATGAATAAGACGGCTATAGTCGACAAGATGGTGGCTATGGTGGGCGCGAACGATTTGGACGGCTTCAAGTTTGGCTGCATGGCGCTATGGGATTATAATCTTCGTCCGTTGATGCCGGCTTGCGTCGTTCCAGGGCGCTTTGTGGCCGGCGAGGCGGATGCTGGCGGCAAGTTTGTGCCGCTCATGACGGAGTTTGCGGCTTTGGTTGGTGATGACAATGCTGAATTTAGGGCCGTTCCGATGACTGGACATTTACCAATGACAGAAGATGCAGAGGCGTTTTGGGAAAATATCAAAGACTTTATCTAAAGCATAGTATTTGAGGCAAAGATAGTCAAGAGGACCATCAATCCTACCGTAGTGTCTATAGCCGTGCAACATGAAAAATTTGGGACCATCTAGACGCCCAGCCCTACTAGATTAGGACGATACAAAATAATATAAGCAAAATGATAGAGATGTAAAGAAAAAAAAAAGGTACAGAAGTTGGTTGTATGAAGGAAATAAGCAGATTGGGATGCAGATTCCTGAAAATATGCAAAACGCCGTGAATGAAAAACAAATAGAAACAGACATGAATACGTATGAGATCAAAATATAACGTGTGTACACGTAACAGGCTAAAAAACAAAGAAGGAGATCTAACAAAAACTGACCAATTCAGTCCTCCCTCGTTCGTTCTTTCTGGGGTCGTCTCTATCAAAACTCATCATCCGATGCCACATTCAGGGGGCTTTTTCTTAATGCCGTAGACGATGCTGCGGCTTTTCGTCTTCCTCTAGCATCTCTTTGCGAACCTGTTCCACCGCTATTCGATCCACCGCTGGAACTAGCGTTGGCACCGCCTGCTCCCGGGCCGGAGTTGATAGCTCGCCACTCATCTATAGCTAGCGGATTCTGGACAGCAGCAACAGTACTTCCCGCTAACACGGCACGGCATACGTGGAATCTTGCGATCTCGCGCACATGTACTTGTCGGTTGGTCTCTTGAGCTGCGGCAAAGAACTTGTCGTCAAGAACATCTAGAACAGACCGGCCTGCGGCATTGCGTATATGAACATTGGCCCCGCCATCAAGGAGAGCACGTAGGGCAAGTTTCTTTCCCCGTCGGGCTGCAATATGCAGTGCTGTTTCGCCTTTACGGTTGCGGGCATGGATGTTGGCTCCAGACTCTAACAAGATCTTGACAAGCGTGCGTGGACTGGCGCGATCAGCAGACGCCTCGAGGCTATTAGCAACAAAAGTCATCAGTGGCGTGTTGCCAAGCTTATCATAGGCATTCACATCCACGCCTAGCCCAAGAAGATTTTGTACCGTCGAGATACGCTGGTTCATGCGTTCCTTGCTGCTATCGTCAAGTTCCAAGGACTTGGTATCGATAGATGTTGGTGCAGATGTAGCTATTGAAGATGAGAGATATGCATTTGCTAAGGCAGGGCTAGCTGTACCTGAGACAGAACCACTCACACTAGGAGTAGCATGGCTCAGTTTGCGCTTACGTGGACCAGCACCAGCCGCAATTCCGGCTTGTTCCTCTCTCATGGTGTGAAGGCTAGTGATGGCAGCGCCAAGGCAATGCAATGCGTTGCGGCCACGAGAGTCCTCGACGCGAGGGTTTTGGAAGGCTTTAGACACAGTGGCAAGCAACTGTGTGTGTAAAGCAACATAGTCTTCACCTTTCCGTCGTGCGTTTTCCAAGTAATCGTCACCCGTGATTGACGATGCTGTAGGCGTCATATCTTGATCGCCACTGTCGTAGCCACCGCTGTATTCAGACCCGGCGCTTTTCGAAGTTTCTGGGCGGTCGAATTCGAGGTCGATACTGTTGCTAAATCTTGGGAATATGTCAGGGCCAGTTGATATACCACCCACACGACTACTACTTCCACCACTGGTGATATCCACGGGATTTATTGATGAAGAAGAGTAGGTAGATGTCATGAATGAGACGCTGTCATATGATGGGCAAGACCCAAAGGCATCTCGAAACAGCTGTGAGTTGAAACGTCTCATAATGCGTCGAAGCACCTCAGCCATACCGATATCTTTACCAACTTTTTCAGCGAGGGCATGCATAAACGTTCGACCAAAGTGATCACGGCGGTAAAAAAACCGTAGATCGGTGCTGTTAGGGATAAGTAGACTCAGAAGAGCTGGCTCGTCATGCAACCAACTACCGCCTAAAGTATGAAGAAAGGTCTGTCCGGCACTGTTTGGAGTACTAATATGGTCGCGAAGTGGAGTGGCAGTTACAGCATGAATGAGAGCTGCATGAGGCGCTTCACAAAGGGCCAGGATGTGCAACACAGTGTTTCCAAAACAGTCGGTCATGTCACCAAAGCGTGTGACGTCATTTGTCTGTACCACATATTCGAGACGAGAGTACGGCTTGATGAACTGGTGCTGTTGCTGCTGCAGAAGCGGAGGTAGCGGGCCACCGGCAAAGTCGGCGGGCGTGATAGGTTGTAGCCAGATTGATTCTCTTAAAGCCGGCTCCAAGTGGCAGGGACACTGCTTGTGGTAGTGCTTGGCAGTGTTACAGGGACATGCCAAGTTTTGGGCGGGAGGTAGCGAGAAGGCTGACAGGTTGCTAGCCATCCGCATGGTAGTAGCGCTGTTAGGGCGTAGAAGGTCCCACGGAAGGGTCATAGGCTCGGCCATGTCAGCAGGTGAGTCTGGGTCTCGGGCCCAGTTGTCGCGGTGCTCTAGGTCTACAGCAGTCGGTGAGTCTGGTTTCGGACGATGATGAACGTTAGCTCCTAGTGTGCAGGTTACATGCGTCACTAATATATAGAGATATTTCATAAAGGACCGGCTCTGGGCGTCATCGCGCATCGAGTCGGGGATAGCTTCAATGATTCTTTCAATGCCTTCCTCCATGGAAGCCGTCGTGCAAACGGATAAGTTCGTGTTGGAGCGGGTGGAAGGCGCAAGCTCGCAGGGGAAGCCCGGTGGTTGGTAGGATGTAAGAGTCTGAGACGATGTTAGGTCCTCAACGTTCAAGGCCGACAGTGAAGAGGACTTTAGTTTCAGTGGTTGGTCGGTCTCATTGACGCGTTTCAAGAACTGAGGCGAGAGGATGTGCGATTTGAGCCGCGACAACGAGTCGGCTACGTCGACAGCTCGTGCCCATCGTAACTCTTTGCCGGCGGTTGAGCTGATCTTCTTGTGGGCAGATTCTTCTCTAAAAAATGACAACAGATGATTCTGTGTGTTAGTAAACAAGAGGTGATAGAGAAACAAACGTACCACGTGATACTTTCGATGAGACTGCTGACTACATAAACTAAAATGGAAGGTATTGGTCCTAGAATGTGAATGGAGTACTTACTTTGGCACATCACTAGGATCACGTGCAAAGATCTCGACTACCTTGAGCACAGCAAGTAGTGTCAGATGTGTGTTCATATAAGCTGTAATAAGCGTCCACATGGAGTGGACTGTCCATTTAGGCGGCCGGCCATTGGGCGTTGACGGGCCTGGCGATGGAGAGCCATCGGTGCCGCCCTGTGGAATGACCAACCGATTATTGACAGGCGGTACGGAGGCTGTATTGGGATTATGGGTGCCGGCAGAAGCGCCTCTGCCGTACGAGGACGACATCGACGGCGTAGTCGTATGAAGAGTAAGTAGTAAGAGATAGTAAAGGTGTACACTGTAGTGGCGGTAGTAGTGGCTGCTGATTCGAGGTTTGGAAGACGTGCTACTAGAGGAAGTTGATGCCGTATAGAAGACCAGGTCTAGCTATTAGCTACTGCCAGTGCCGGTAGCACAGTAGCTGCCACTGCCGGGCAGATAGCTTGTCTTGACTGGCTGAGGCCTAGTGGAATAGGAAGTTTTGTGCGTTCCAGCTCGACTATCGAGGTTGTTGTGAGCCGAGCAAAGATGGGCAAATGAGACCACAAGAAGATGTAGTGGACGTAAGTAGATATGGTTATGTAGCAATAGTGGAGGCAGTAGCGTTTCTTGTCTTGCTTCACCTCTGTTAGAAAAAAGGTTATATGAGCCGGCCACTCGGTATCAGCCGGCGTCTGGGGCGAGACTCTTGGTGCAAAAACAGAGATCCAAGAAATATAAAGACAGGGCCGCCAGAGAACACAGCAAGGATGATAGAGTAGCGTCTATTTATTTTTCTTCTTTGTGATGGACACTTAACAAGGGCTTGGTGTAAAGGATCTTCCTTTTTCCAGTAATATGTAGGTGGGTGCCAGTCACAAAGACAGCGTAGTGAACACCAGTTCGCGAGGAAGAGCCTTAGTCAGTTAGTACGGGAACGATATGATGGGAGGGGGCTTGTCAAAAAGCAAATCAGAAGGCTGAGGCCTGCAAAGTACGCAAGCACCAACTGAAAGTGTGCAAATTAGCAAGATTTCGAAACTGCACTCAAGCATGCAACTAGCTCCGCCAGTATGGTCGTACTTATGGTGGTGGTGGTAGCAGTGGGCAACAGTTGCTTAGTAGACGGTAGAAGGAAGATGGCACAGAACAGGATAGTGTGTTGCGGCAAGGCTCAGACAATATGCTGCTAGTGCCGCCAAATGTGAGCAGCCAGGTGGGATTTTATGTGACAATGATGTATGTGTGTGGCCTAGACAGGCAAGGCCTAGAAAGAGAAGTTCTGGATGGGTGATGGAGTGACAGCCAAAGCTACCACAAAGAATTAACAAAGGAAAAGATATACAGCAGGTCAAGCCGAAGAGAGAGGGAGGATATGTCAAGCTATCAGGATCTGCCACGTAAATATGCTGGTAAATGAAATGAAGGGAGGAAAACACTGAAAGAAGAACGTAAGAATGCAGGAAAGTACGATGGTTCTACTTAGGGTATAGTTGACTGACGATCGAAGAATAGAGAAGAAAGGAAAGAGAGGCGAGCTGGCCTTAGAAAGGCTAAAGAAGACAATAAAGGGAACGGCGATGGGGTGAGTCTTCAATATCAATCTTAAAGAGAAAGACTCTCGGAGAAGGAGGGGTCGAAAGACAAAGCTTGCGTATGCAACAGTAGGTGGGTTTTAAAGTAGGGCAAGTGGCGTCTATAAGTGAGTAGGTGTAAATAGGCGGCTCTTTCTTAAAATCGGCTGTGTTTGCCAAGGGAGCGTCTATTAGCCTAAGGGTATATGATATATATACATATATGTATATATCAATATGTCAGAGCTCAGATGATACGGACTGCTTTAGATATCAAGATCCTGACCGAACCGAGACCTATTTCTATACCTCGTTTTATGGTCTTATGATCCTGATTTTAGTTGACTAGGAATATGATTGTATGTAGTATGTATGTCCACGTTCTGTTATGCTTCAAGCGCTAGTAGCGTTCACTCTGGCGTATTCTGGCGATTTATGCGTGACCGCGAATCACCAGTAGTATATATAGTATTAATACCAATTCTGGCACTAGTATGTAGTTTTTCTTCAGTGTAAAGCGGCAAGGCAAGAAACGCACCGTAGCCACGAAACGGATGTGCCAAGCAGAAGGGGCACCTTCTGGGGGGGGCTTCTCTACTGCTTATTTTAGGCCTGTGGAAACAAGAGGGAACACTACGAGCACTAAGAGAACTGGTAACAAGTCTCTTCTGCACCCTCGTATATATATACCGAGAACAATAAAATTGAGAAGAATAAGCGATGCCTCAGAAAGAAGGTCGCAGGCCGCTGGATGACGTCCAAGAAACAAGACAGGGAGGAATTATGGCAGGAAGGAAAAGGACGGAGAGAAAGAGACTGAAGGAGGAAGCTACTACTACAACTATGCTGCAGGAAGTGAATAGGATTAATGGTATGTATAGTAGTATGTATAGTGATAGATAGTAGAAATAGAATGGTAGTTGTCTAGTCGCAATGGCTCGACAAAACGGGAAGACGGCAGCATTGGACGGGTACTTCTAGGATAAAGGAACTGCCGTATGGAGAGAAATAGAGCTTGCTGGCGGTTCCTCGACTATTTACAGGCAGATACCTAGGCTCCCAAGGTTCCCTTTACCAACCGCCAACTAGCTGATACAAGCTAATGGAAAAGATGAAAACCGCAGCGTGAACCAAAGGGAGGTTGGAGGAGGGAAGGAAGGGGATTTAGAGCAGGCGAATGAAAAATGGAAAGGAGGGAAAGAAGAGCCACGAAGTAAGTCGTTGAATGCTTGGAACGGACAGATTTTTGTTGCTAGTCCGGAGGCTTAACGTGGTGACAGTCAACGATGCTGGTGATAGTAAGGCAAAGTGTTGGACAAGCTTTGGATTGTCACTTTAAGATCAAGAGCGGGAATTTGAGTGTCTGATATTTGTAGAGAGAATGAAGAGAATAGATCGAGATTGCACCAGTATGGGGCTTACATAGAACAAATCAGAAAGTAGTAAAGTAGTAACAAACAAGACTGAGAGGGCAGGGCCTCCACATATGGCGAGTTGTTCTTTGATTACTTTGATTTTGTTTTTATTTTTTTACTTTATTGTTTTTCCTTGTTTTGCTTGCCCAGTAGCTTCCGCTCCCTCAGTCGTTGCTTGCACTCACTAACCATCTAGGAGATAATTTCTCAGAAAAAAAAAAGAAAGAATTAAGCAATAAAAAGTAAATGGCTAAAATACTATCAATTCATGTAGGCCTGTATGGCGGATCCTGGACTATAACTTCAACCTCCGGACCACGGACATCCAAACTCAAAAGGCGACCTCAAACAGCTTCCCCCACACTAAAATTTTAAGAAAAAAAAGGCTTGTCAACATGCCTCATGAATGTCTAGATGCTAGCGCCTCCAAGTCTGGCGTTGATATCATCATGCACTAAACTACACGTAAGGGACGCCTTGGTCTTAGTTTCAAGCCCATATCTAGATGTAGAGTGGTAGTATCTAAGGCTGTACAAAAGGCTTCTTACTACACTAATAGCATATCTGACATAATCAACCTAAATTGCCTTATATAAACGCAGCTTCTAGCAAATCATGATAACGCTGTGCCACGAAACCTTTCTTTTTCTCTCTACAACCAACTCCCTCTTCTCTCGTCAATAGACTGGCTGTACTTGAATGTGTTATTTTCAATATTCATCTTCATAGCCTAAAAACCCGTCTAGTACAATTGCCGTTTGACAGGTCGCCTGATATAAGTAAGCCTCAATTCTCAAGCCAGCCTAAGAGGCAACCAGCCGGCTTCCTCGTATCTCAAGCAAGATGTAGGTATAAAAAAAAAAAAGTAAACATATAGGAAATTAAATACATAGGAAACTATGATGAAGATACATTAAAGAAAAAATGCTGGTGAGGGTGGCAGTGCCTACTATCAGTTCAAGGCTACATGGTACGGTCTTTAATTTACAAAGATTATATTTTTTTTTCTAGCTCTGGTTTATATCTGGGATTAGCCTTGCTATGGGCCTAGACTAATATTTTCTTCCCTCTTTTGACCCACCCAAAACTGACTCGAACTTCGACTACATACCCCAAAGAATTCACCATGAGAGGCGTCGTCAGCCATCTATCACAAATTATGACAGAAACACCGTCTCAAAGTTGCGGATCAACAGCACATCGAAACCGGTTCGCACACACCTAGACAAAAAGGCAAGGAAAAAAAGAGATGCTGACTAAAAAAATAAAAGATAAAAGATAAACTATGGATAGTTGTCTCTCTTCGCCTCGATACACGGATTGTATTTTTGACACAGGCTAGGGCGAATCGGTAAATACAGTAAACACCTACAATTATTATGCCTACACATACAGGACAGTCAAATTACAGCACGTGTACCACTAACAGCATTGACGCTTCCTATATATTGTGCACCGCCAATACCAGTTAATTTCTCTTCTTTCTGTTTCTTTTATTTTTTTGCATCTCTATTATGACTCGGACACCTAAATATACTATTATCCTGTTCCCTGATTATCTTGTTAGACAGCCTTCTTTTCTATATCGTGCACCATTATTATCCAGATAATACAGGTGGTGGCATCGAGCGGTCAGGCGACCATAGCTTCTCGTTTCTGGAAGCTTCATATTGGCCTTTGTCTCCGGCTTATCTTATGCCGGACAACGTCCTGTCTGCTACCCAAAAAATACAGCCGTACAGAGGGGGCTCAAGCACATTATACGGACCTTAAGTTGTTGGCCCAAGAGCCTCAAGAAGAGCCAAAAAATGAAGAGGCTGAGGCTCAGAATAATGGAAGAAAAAGATGTGTTTCTAGCTACTTCCACCGTCTGTCTCTCTGAAGATCATACATGTGCATTCATAACTTACAAACTAATAGACACAGCCTAGCTATAGAGCAGAAGAAAGACGGCATGTTCAGCAAGCGTATGTGTACATATGTATAGCTAGAACGTCACAAGTGCCGTAGTTCACAGATGCTGTGATGATACAACACTATGTATGATATTGAATAATAAGCAAGTCTCTAGACAAAGCCATGTCTGTTCACCGGAGACAGCCAAGCCTCTAGCTTTTTTAGCTTTGTGATAGAGGCAGACTCAATCTCCGAAGTATCATTGATTCCTCATAGAACCGCTAGTGCGGTATATTTACCGCATAAATCAGAGAAAAATTCAGGATCCCAACCAAAGTAGAGTGAGGATATGATAGAAAATTTAGAAAGATTAAAAAATTCTTTTTTTTTAAAAAAAAAAAAAAACAATCGGTATAAGATCGCGTTCTCGATCCTGCCTTGGCAAGCCAGTTATCTGTTGATAACGTCGACCGTGCTTCAAACAAAAAATGGCACACTGTTCGTCGAGCAGTCAAGTCCTTTCATGATATACAATATACATATACAAATGTATGTATACAACTAGTGTAATCTGTTCATGTTCATCCAAGGCAAAGCATAGACGCAAATCCTAGGGTGCTTCCCAGAGGAGCTGTGTTGTTGCTACATACAGATATGTTTTCTTTTTTCTGAACTCGGGAACATCTGTTATAGTTCTTGATGGTTGGGCCATTGAATTCTTTCTTTAGAAATTATGAAAATCGAAATAATAAAAAAACATATAAAAACTAGGACAAACGTCGATTGTGCCCCTCCCCCTCTTTCTAGACAACTCCGATTCATTTAGCCCCCAAGGATGAAGATATCAATGAAAGAAAGTATCTGTAGAAGTAGAAAAGAATGCCAAACCCAACAAATCTAACCCAACCCACCAAACGGACGGATAATCGAGCCGGTGATAGGGATGGGGGCTGGCTACTTAGTGCTAGTACGAAAGCTTGCTACTAATGCTAGTTAGTTGGAAGAACTTGTTATACAACCTAGCCTGGTGCTACTGACGGGGTTCCTGGATTAGTGTGGAACTAGAAGAATATGGAACTAGGCTATCAAAGGTGTTAACTTCTTACTCATTCATTACATAGCAAGTGAGGTTGTTCTATATAAGAAGGGTTCTTTCTTCAGGTACAGACCCTCCTTCTTCTACTCCAGCCAGCTAGTCAGCATCAATAAACTTTCTTATTCTCTCCATTTCCTTCTTCTTCATCGTTATTCTTTTT